>DF241116.1:0-14930 GCA_000507305.1 Breviolum minutum Mf 1.05b.01
TCCCCGTGGTCAATGGATGATCTACGGCATGCCTTGCGCCGGATGAAGGCCGACCGCTGTGATGATGATGCTGGTCTAGTTGCCGAACTTGTCCAATTTTCACCCAACCATGTTCTGCAAGATTTGTTGCGTTTATACAATGAAGCATTGTTTTCAGGTGAAGTACCTGAAACTTGGAAACTTACAACGTTCATGATGTTACCAAAATCGCGGCACGCCAGGGTGCCGGCTGACTACAGGCCCATAGCGAGTGTTCGTTTACTCTACAAAATTTTTGCCTATATGATGCTTGCACGCGTGGAACCTGCATTGGAAATTCACCAGCCTGAGGAACAACATGGATTTCGCAAAGGGCATCGGATTGAAGAACATCTATTGACTGCGAATTTGGTGGTGGATAAATTGTTGGCGGTCAGCACCCCTATTTGGATCATAAGTTTAGATTTGTCTAAAGCTTTCGACCGAGTGAGCTGGGATAAATTGTGGGTTGCATTGCGGCTGCAAGGCATTTCTGACCATGTGGTGTGGACAATGCAGAACCTTTACACTGGGCAACTGGGTCAAATCCAAGGAGACGCTGGTGATAATCGTGCTTTTCCTATTAGGGTCATCCGCAAATCGGAGGTCCAATAATTTTGAGTCACCGTCTTCCAAATCAATACCACATGCAAAATTTTCCACCCTCTGCCTCCATTTTTGCATGGCCCATTGAAGAATTGCTGTGAATAACCTTGGGCTAGCCGAAGCAATTTTCATGTTGGAAACTTTGATGGAAGAACTTGCATGTGTGGGTTTGTGCCCCAATGCCAGTAAAACTGTGGTTTTGACTAATGAAGCTCGGCCACCGACCTGTTTGATTCTGACGAATCAGGAGGCAATTGTTGTGAAAGCCAACAATGTCGGACACAAATGGTTGGGGTGTATTCTGTCAGCTGGCGCCGATGGGAGGTCAACTTTGGACATCACCTTTCATTTACAAGCGGCCTCAAGGGCGTTCTTTGCCAACAAACAGATTCTCTGTGACAAGAAGGTTCGCCTTGCAGCTTCATTTCTTTGACCGGGTCGTTACACCTGTTGCCCTTTTTGCTTCTGGCCATCGAAGACACAGGATGAGCGATTTGTATAAATTGGATGTTGCTTTCCGCAAAATGCTGCGTATGATCGTGGAATGGGAAGGCAGTAGCACTAGCGCAGCAACATGGATTGAAATCTTGGTCAGAACAATGCCTCAAACAGCATTGGAAGTTCGCGATGCATGTTGCCAATTTGCCTCCGAACAGGTGGGTCAAACGAGTGGTACTCTGGAATCCGAATGGTGCACGAAAACCTGGGTACCCACGGCATAACTGGACAAGCAAATTGGTCGCGTACATGCGATTTCAACAATTGGGTGATTGGCAAATGCTCGCACAGGATCGGCCGCTATGGATGCAGTTGAGTGATGATTTTGTACAGTTTTGTTCTGCTCGTTAATTTCTTTGGTTTCACATTGCCTGCGCCCCAAAGAGGGCTGCCTTCGGACATGCAGGCGCAAAGTCAAAGTCAAAGTCCGTGCTTTCACGACCCTTGATACCGACATGTCACGAACTCGCAGACATGTCATGAACTCGCCGATAACCAGCCCGGTGACGTGGCCCGTGGGTCCGTGCTGTTGAAATGTGTATATGTGTAAGATGTGTGATGTGTGATAATTCTCGTCAACAACTCGCGGATAACAAAGATGTTCTGGTCCGTGCTATCACGACCCTTTATACCAAAATGTCACGAACTCGCCGATAACAAACAGGTTCTCAGGTCCGTGCTATCACGACCCTTTCGGAAACATCAAACGTGGTCCGTGGTATCTCGATGCGTTTTGTCTTGCGATGCATGTGTGTCGGTGATCAGTTGCGTATATGTAATGGTTCTTACGGTAATGGTAAAAGGCCGGGTGGCTAGATCTTTTGTCTGTAAATTCCCCAAACAGTGTGGTAACACTTGGGGTTCTTACGGTAATAGTAACAAGGTCGGGGTGGCTAGATCGAGGTGGCGGACGGGTGGCGCGCGGGCTATTTTCGTGGTTTCGTGCTTGCGTGTTCGTTTCGTCTGTGAATTTTCGTAGTTTCGGCTTGGCGGCGGCCGGCGCCTACGGCTTTTGTCTGTAAATTTTCGTCGTTTCCGGCTCTTCAACTTCTTCGATGTTCATTTTTCGTGGTAATTCTCGTACTTTTCCGTGTTCTCCAATGCTCCTGAACGGTGTTTTTACAATAAAACTCAGTGTTTTTTTGACGTTTTTTGCGCTGCAAGATCCGGCCGAAGAACTGAAGTCGACTTTTCGTGGTGATTTTCGTACTTGTCGGTCTTCTGCAACATCCGGCCCAAGAACTCACATAGAGTGCTCACACATAGAGTGCACACATCGTGCTCACACATGGAGTGCTCACATAGAGTGGCCACATGGCGTGCTCACACATAGAGTGGTCACAAAGAGTGGTCACACATAGCGTGCTCACATAGAGTGGTCACACATAGAGTGGTCACACATAGCGTGCACATAGAGTGGTCACATAGAGTGCTCACATAAAGTGCTCCCACATAGGGTGCACACGTAGAGTGGTCACACACAGAGTGCTCACATAGAGTGGTCACACATAGAGTGCTCACATAGAGTGGTCCCATAGAGTGCTCACATAGAGTGGTCACATAGAGTGGTCACACATAGAGTGGTAACACATACACGGCATGTCGTTTTTACACTGTTTGGGGTCTCTTGCCGGGATAATTATGCATCACACCGTGCCATTCACAAAGATGACCTCGCAAAATTGGACGTGGAATATCGTCGATTGATGCGCATGGTTGTGGGCCCGCCTGCTGACACCAATTGGGCATCGCCATGGCACGATATCTTGCATGGATGGAACAACAGAGTACAGATACTGTCGGACCACGCTGGACTGCAACCTTGGCCTGTCACATGCATAGAAGCAGTCTGGAAATTTGCATCCTATGTTGCAATTTTACCTCCCGAACGATGGACCCGCAGGATTCTCGCATGGAACATGAAAGGGCCACGGAAACGCGGGCGACCGGCCTACACTTGGGAAACAGCGCTGCAAATATATTCGATTTGGAAAGGCTTTGACAATTGGATTGTGGAGGCTGCTGCACGTGAACGTTGGATGCTAATGAAGCGGGATTTTGTAGTTTTCACCTTGCATAATGGATGATTGGCAGATTTTAAATTGCTTTTGCTTGCGCCCTAAAGGGGCTGCCTTCGGGCCAGCAAGCTCTGACTCTGACTCTGACTCACCCCCTGTGCCATAAGGGTGTTGCCGCACTATGGCATACAAGAGCAAAGTCAAAGTACTCCACCGGACGCCGTACTTATTTGAAGTATATCTTGCTGACGAAGGTACTTGGAAGGAGAATGCGCACACAGTTAGAGGCATGCGTCACGTTCTGGTCAGTTTGCCCCTCGCCCGCATGCAAAAGGTATAGTTGGGGAAAATAGTTAAGTAGTTGTGAGGCACTAGGAAGCATCTGCCCAAAAAAAATTGTCACACTAGCATACACTAGCTGAGCCTAAACCCTCGCTTGCTATGGCTAGCGCTGTGGCTCACATCGGGCCGGCGTCAAAAAGCTCCAAAGTCACACGGCAACAGCAGCAGCAGTGTCGCGGTTTTTGGAAAATTGGCCTGCCATGCGCGGCGCGAAGCTTGCCACAATATTGGTATTCGTGCTGGGCCCACTTGCCGCCCGATGGGTATGGAGAAGTTTGGCGCGGAGACCCCGGAATTATGAAACCTTCCCCCATTGGAAAGACTTTGACTTTGATTTTGCGCCTGCATATCCGATGGCAACCGCTGTTAAAGTGGGACCACTAAAACATCAACGAGTGGAGCAGAGGTCAAGTCAAGGTCGGGCCAAGCCTGCACGCCAATGGCGAGCCCGTTCGGGGCGCGGGCACAAATATGAGAAAAAACTGTTATCTACCTACGGCAAATTGTGCAAACCAAGCATTGCTCCCACAAAGCAGGGTCACTGCAACATTTTGCCAGTTGTCCCACCGCTGCCACTTCGCAAATTCCTCCATCTTTCTGACCCATGTGTTTGGTCTCCTGCCCGCCCTTTTCGCACGGGGTTGCCATTCTAAAGCTCGTTTCGCCCACCGATTGGGTGGAAGGTTCGCAATGTAGCCCGCCAGTTTCAAATGATGACACAGCACGGTCTGCCCCCACGATTTGTGGTGTGTGTATTCGAGAACTTGTTGCATGGGAGCGTTCCATACATGTAGGATTTCATGCCACGGGCTCGACCAACTGACTTCAGATGGGGGCCCCACTACTGACTCCACCAGTCTTCGGAATTCAACATCAGGGATGTGAAATCGATACTGCGATGCCCGGCGACGAAACTATAGCTTCCCGTGGGGGCAAAACCGCATTGTTGACATTGGATTGCCGTGTTTTTGTGTTTTGCTTCGTGTCAGGGGTTCGCTGACTCTGCGTGTTTGTGCCGTCTGCAGCACTTTCAGTTTGTATGGCTTTTTTCGAGGCACGTGCAGCACTTGGAGCACGTTATGGTGTTTTTACGTGGCAGGCCGTAAGACTGGATAGATCCAGTATGATCCAGTACAACTGTGAGCACGGCACGTGTATTCAGCACCAATCATTCCATCCGAAGTTTTTTCGGTACAGGCCGCTATACATCGCTTTGAAAGTTGACGCCCACCGACACTGGATTCGAACAAACCTTCTCAAAGGTGAGTGTTTTGTTGGTCCATTGACAGCTGCCAAGTTAAGATCCCAAATATTGAGCAAAAATCGCCAAAAAAACCGGCTTCCTAAACCTCAAGAGTCAGGTTGAGCGCATCTGTAACCGAAAGCAGACGCTAGGCCAAACAGCCACCCGGACCAAACTCGTTGACTTGAAAGATCGCGGTTGCGGGAATCGACTAAGATGTTCACGCCCAATTTTCCTACGAATTGCGCAAAGGCAACAGACGTGAGTCACTGCGTTCCTGAGTAGCATTTGTGTTCCAAAAATTTGCTTTGCCGAAGAGTCAACGGTTTTGGCCCACCAGCCAATGACTCTTGAGACGTTCCAAATTTAAGTTTCTGCGGTGATTTGTTTTCATTCCTTCGCTGTGTAAGTGCACCTCATGTAAAAAGTACAGCTATGACTTTAGCTGGTGTAACGTTTTGTTTTTCGTCGGCCGGTGTAAAAATTCAGTGCGTTGGTATGGATGCATAAACCGAACATTTTGGAAAAGGGAAGGTATATTTCAGCTCCTGCGAAAAGGTCTTGAGCCTGGTACCCTTGGGACGGTTCCAAGAGGTGGGAAGCTGGCGGCGTGAGATCTTGAAGCCTACGCTTCCCCGGCTTCTCGTTGTGCATATCGTGATGCCAAGGGGCTGTGTTTCTGCGATATTTGCAGATCTAAATTCGTTTACACCCTGTAGTAACGTCCTTCTGAAACAGCTCATATGCATGTATATCTATATAAATGTAGGCGCACATGATTCTTCCATTTGAATAAGCTTGCGCTTATTTACAAATGCTTAAACGGTTGATGAACTGATTAGATGGTACCTGCATCGCATATCTGCTACTTGTTTATGTAATATTTCGAACACTTCGGACCCTTGGAAGCGAAACAATGTTTTGATTTTTCACTCATTCAATTTTTCCCATGTTCTTCCTATTGTTTTGTCATCCAGTGGAAGTGTCTATGGTTGAACACAGACGCTCAGCCGGTCATCGAAGGTTTAGATCGCGGATCGAGAGAAATCCCCGCATCAAATTCTTGCCGTCATCTAAGAACTGTAAGCACTAGATGTTCCCTCTGGACCTGGTTTGATCTTCAACACATTTGTTAAAAACAGCAATTGAATTATAACTTGAACGTAAGGCAGAGCACCCTGAATTTGTTCTTGACACGGGTTGCAACAAAAGATTCCAAGGCTGCAGGTGGGATTAGCTGCTAATTAGCTCATCAATCGCTGTTTGTTCTTTGTGGTTCTTTGTTACTTTTGAAGTTTTCACAGTCCCCGAGCTCAGCATCAGAGTGGATGCTCGTTCCAGTGATGACCCTTTCTGCGCAACAAACTGTCTCTAGTTTAGACAAGCCGTGGTGGGGTCGAGAGCGGAAGCTGCAATGGAAGGACTAGTGAAATCAGTCAGTGTGTCCTGCCCGTCTGAAATTTAGGGTGAGCAACGGTCTGCCTGTGCTAGTGCTGGGCTTTCCTGATTGAGCCCACAGAACCACAGATGTGGCTTCCACCCTTGTTGGCAGAATTTGTTGATGTATTCGCAATCCTATCTTGATGTGTTGGTGTTGGTGTTGGTGCTTTTGTTACTGCTGGTGTTGTGGCAGTGGTGGACGCGGCGGGGCTATGTCTTTCACCCACTTGCCATCCCACAGGCAGGGTTGCCAAGGCGATGAACATCCAGTACGGTACAGTATGCCATCCATTTGGCAATCAGCACAGCAGCCATATCGTTTTGCGTCTTGAAAGGGTTCAAAACTCGAACGGGACAAAGAAGCAGTTGGGACGGAGAACAAACAGCGCTGTTACTTTGTTGAAGCCCGGCTACAACCACGTCTCGCTTGGTCCCCCAGCATGAACAATTTGCATACAGTAATACACTAAATGTTCACTTTAAAAAATGGCTGTGATGTCGCAAGAATAGTCCACCACCTTTGATATACATTTTAGCCATTCTTGATCATTCATCCGTAATCCAATCAACATGTCGTGTGAAAGGCTTTAAAACCTACAAAATCTACAAAACTAATGAAGAGGTAAAGTGGCTACTCCAATCAAGCGCCAATCCGCTCACCTTTTTCTCTCGTTCGACGAGCGGCCACCTTCGATGTGACTGGGACTACAGGTGATACGGTCGGTGAGAAGATCGTGCGCAGTAGGTCTCCAAATGCATCCCACTGGCGATGCAAGAAGGATCATTGGGCAAAAAAGAAACGGCACCTTAAAGAAATGTATAAACTCATATAAACTCCATATGATTGTTACGGTTTTTTTCAGCTCCAACATCTGTGACATGGAATTGCTATCTTCCGACCCATAGATTTGTGCACAGCCGACGGGCTTCCTTCAGAATTCTTCCGTCGGCTGCCACGTGTGGTGTATCAGCGCCCGGCGGAACCGGATGGTATTGAGGCTGTGAGATAGCGATACCAACAGGGTACAAGTAAACAAGCTGTGGCCACACTTAAACCACGTCTGTATATTCCGAAAATACGTTAGTATCATACTGTATTGTATAGTATATCAGTATATCAATACATTTTATAATTTGATTTTAAATCTGCGACTCAAATGTATAATACCGTACATCATACATCATATTTAATTGTGGTTCATCAATTTATCAAATCAGCATCCACTGTCAAAGCATTGTCCATGCTCTTTTTTTAGAAAGGTGATTCTCGCCATTGCAATTTCTTTGTCAGTATTTTGGATACAGGTTTGCTCTTCGTATAGAAAGACCTTCTGATGTCTATATAATAACTGACTTTTCGCTGCTTATTGTTTCTCGTTGGCTTTCCCGCCTTATCTGTTCGTATTAGAAAACCTATGAGAGGAGTTTCCATGCTTGCATATTTAGATGCTATTAATGCTGCATATATATGTAGATTATGTATATATGTATGTTATCTCTCTGATTTCAGCTTTTGAGTTGCGATTTTGATTTGAGACACCAAAAAGATATGAGACCTTACAAAAGTAACATATGCAATGCCACCGTACTTGGTCAACAGGACAATGAAGCAACGGATTGGCGATGAGTATTTTGATTTCTTGTGGAAATCTGCTTGTGGGGTTTGAACACGTGCAGCATCATGCAAAGCTGAAACTGCCGAGAAAGCACGAATGGACTTGCAATAAATGTGGCAAGACCTTGAAAGGAAATTCGAACATGTCAAGGCATTATAAATCTGAAAAGTACAAGAAAATGTAGTCAAAAAGAAATGACTAAAATATGCGTAAAACCATTTTGGGATGTATATTGAGCTAAATGTCTCGCGACATGCGAAAGGTTAATATCCAACGATATACAATGCCATTTCAAAAAAGGAGCATCAGAAATCAAAGTAAAAAGATAAATGAAACAGGGCAAGAGTGTCAATAAACCTGGATAAGGTAGATGTAGAATGAAACACAGAACGTAGGTGAGAAAAAGAAGTAGTTGTGCTATATTGCAAATGATGGTGATGAATTTGTTCAAAAAGGATTGAATCAATGTTCTTGCATGTTGAATGTATTTGTTCAGACGTATTATCTCAAAGATCTGCTTTTCGCACGATCGACGTTTCACCCAAAAAGGGTAGTTCCGTTTAAAATTGATTGTGAACAAACATACCACGTACCAAAAAACTAAATTGAACAAGTGCTTTATCTCATGCAATCTACTGTCTCCTCAAAAAATGGCTGGGCTTGCTGAAATATGAACTATGCAAGTATCAAGTACCAGTAGAGCCGCACGAGGCGGTGGCGGAAGTTTCAAAAATAGGAAACCTATAGGAAAGATTCGTTGTTGTGAGTCACGCAATGTTTTTGTCGGAGGCAACAGCAAAACAGCTACCGCTGTCAAGAACCTTGACGCAATCACTGAGTGTGAGGCACACGACTACTGCTTTGCCAACTGCTTCCAAACTTGTCAGGAAGGTCCGTTCAGCGTAGATTTCACAGTATGTTCAAATCTTGGGATTTAACCTAGATCAAAAACATGCACTAATTGTTCAACTTTCCAACTCACTAACGGACTAGTTGACTAACTGACTAACTAACTGAGTGGTTGACGAACTGACCGATTGATGAGGTGACCAACTGCTTAAGTAGCTAACTGATTGATTAACTAACTAACTAATTGAATTTAAAGAGGGGATGACATTCCGAAGGCCGGGGCAGAAAAGCCACAGGCTCCAAGATCGACATGAGGCAGAGAACAAAATGGAATCCACGCTTTTGTAGTCAGAAAAGACATACAAACAAGCAAAAATGGTGGCGTATGAAACGAAATGTCATCCCCTCCTTTGTAGTCAGAAAAGACATACCACAAGGAAATAACAGTGCCGGATGCATGATGTTGTCGGATGCAACACAAAATGGAATCCACGCTTTTGCAATCAGAAAAGACATACAAACAAGCAAAAATGGTGGCGTATGCAACGAAATGTCATCAGTCAGAAAAGACATGCCAGAAGGAAATAACAGTGCCGGATGCAACGAAAGTCATTCCCTATTTTGCAGTCAGAAAAGACGTGCAAAATTAGAAAATGCTGTCAACGAAAGTCATTCCCTGGAATTTCATCGACTCTTTTCGAGTCAGAAAAAAGTGGCGGGTGCAACGAAATGTCATCCCCTCCTTTGTACTCAGTTAGTTTGCTGTCTAAATAGTTAGTTAGTTAGTCAGTGAGTAAGTAGTTAGTTAGTTAGTCAGATGGCTAATGAGTTAGTTAGTTAGTTAGTTAGTTAGTTAGTCAGTTAGTTAGTTAGTTAGTTAGCTAGCTAGCTAGTTAGTTAGTTAGTTAGTAAGTTGGTCAGATGGTTAGTTAGTTTGTTTGTTTGTTAGTTAGTTAGTTAGATGGCTAATGAGTTAGTTAGGTAGTAAGTAAGTAAGTAAGTAAGTAAGTAAGTAAGTAAGTAAGTAAGTGAGTAAGTAAGTGAGTAAGTAGGTAAGTAAGTAAGTAAGTTAGTTAGTTAGTTAGTTAGTTACTTAGTGAGTTAGTTAGTGAGTTAGTTAGTGAGTTAGTTACTTAGTGAGTTAGTTAGTGAGTTAGTTAGTTAGTTACTTAGTGAGTTAGTCAGTTAGTTAGTTAGTTACTTAGTGAGGTAGTTAGTTAGTTAGTTACTTAGTTAGTTAGTTACTTACTTAGTGAGTTAGTTAGATGGCTAATGAGTGACTTAGTTAGTTAGTTACTTAGTGAGTTAGTTAGTTAGTTAGTTAGTTTGTTAGTTAGTTAGTTAGTCAGTCAGTTAGAAACCTCGCAAAATCCTGCAAAACGCAGGTGTTTTGTACATTTTGCCTTGCAAATGTGCTTCGCGCCACAGCGGCGTGCCATTTTTGAACATCGGAACGTCAAAAAGTGGCCCGAGCATACTGTGTTTTACACATTTTGACTTACAAATGTGCTTCGCGCCACAGCCGCGTGGCATTTTTGAACATCGGAACTTCCAAAATGGCTCCGCCAATGTGGTGTTTTGTGCATTTTGACTTGCAAATGTGCTTCGCGCCACAGCCGNGGCGTGCCATTTTTAACATCTTAACTTCCAAAATGGCTCCGACAACCTCAGTTTTTCAGCATTTTGACTTGCAAATGTGCGTCTCGCCACAGCGGCGTGCCATTTTTCACCTGCCTGCCCGAACAGCTACCTCCGCACCCGCCGCTTTAGCGAGCCTACTTTTCGAACATCAGGAACCACGAATCATTGAAAAAACACAGCGATTCGTGACGTCCCTAACATTTTTCGCGCATGTACCTTCTTTCTAGTGACTCTACACGCGTGTTGATCTTCTTTCTGCTGACTTGACATCTTTACTCTGCTCGACACCTCTACTCTGCTTTTCAACTCTGCATATTGTCGGAAGTTAGACTTCTAAACTTCCTTCGATTATATAGTCAATATGGTAAAGAACCACATTCTTCATCAAAGGTATCTATCTATCTATCTATCTATCTATCTATCTTTCTATCTATCTATCTATCTATCTATCTATCTATCTATCTATCTATATTGTGGATATGTTTGTTGAACATGGTAGCATGCGTCATGTTTCTGCTGAGGGTTTTTGTTTACAAAAAAAACTATGGAGTGAACCTTGGCCTCATCCATCCAATTCACTAATTGCCATGCCAAAAACTTCAAGCCATCAAGTTTGTGGTTTTCATGGAGCTGTTACATGATAAAGCCTGCGGCTATACATGTCGCTATTGCGACGAAAATGCGGAAAGATGCGGAATTCCTCCCTGTAGGCCCTTAACCACTGTAAACTCAACAAGACCGTCAGAATGCGTTGGCAATCTTGCGGAGAATCTTGCAAAGACCTATCGTTATGAGTAACTACGCAAGGTACCATGATATTTTGACCTCTATCACAGATTCCTATCTGTTGGAAAGGGCCATTCAGGATGAACCCGATGAATCCACGATCACACCGAACCTCCATGTGCGCAACAGCCACGGCATCGCCGTGTGATAAAGGCACCGACTCGGGGTGTTCTGAAAAATCGAGTCCACATTGAGAAAGCACCACGTCAGTCAGAATGGAAGAAAGAACAGAAAGAAATGAACCAAAATCTGGACCATTTTGAACATAGAAATAACCGAAGTAGAAGCTTTTCATTTGCACAGCTTCACTTGGGACTCAAGACCCCAGAGTTCAGAGAACTTGGAAAGGCATCACACCAAAGTCTCAAAAGCGCTGTGTCAACGGCCGCTTCTCTTTCACCTTCGCCTTGGCAGACAGTAACGAAATAACTGGGATGTATCAAAAGGATTGGCAAGGAAGAATGCAGCAAGAGTGTAGCTGGAAGAATGTGAAAATGATTGCACCATGTATGCATCCCCAAAATCTGCAAAGCATGAAGATCATTGGAGATCTAACATCAAGTCTTTTCAATTTCAGGTCCGCCAACTCAAACCGTTTCAGATATTTCTGCCGCGACCTCGTAGGGTGCTGCATTCAACACGCTGACGAGATCCTGACACCGAGTTTTCAACCGATTCTTCTGTTCTTTTTTTGTTGTACCAACTTGGGAACATCGATTGGAAAGGGTACATGCAGTGCTGCCACATGATGATATATCATATCACACAAACTAGAAACCTGTTGCAGGATTTCCTAATATCCAATTCTTCACAAAATTGTATCTTATTTGTTGCGGCTCAATTATTCTTACTCTGATTTGGGGCCATGGCTTTCTGCAGACATATTAGTGTTGATATTACTTACGTGTTTTTTAAACACGCTCTCAACACATCCACACTGATCAGGCATCTCCTCGAACTTCACCCTGGAGCCAACCTGGAAAGGCTGGAAAGGTTGCGGCAAACGACAACTTGTGAAAGTGCAACCACCAAACGCCGGCCTGCTCGAGGCCTTGCTTCACCGAGTCCACGGCAATGCCAGGAAAATTTGATTCGACGCACCTCCGATTCGCAGGAGCTCCGCCGGGAGGTTGTCTTGATGAAATGGCATGACATGGTGATTTTGCCATTGGTTGCCCCCCCCAACCATCATAAAATTTGGAGTTAGTTTGGGTGAGGTCGGGATAAGAAGAGCTGCTTCCTACACAGGCTTGGCTTTCTTTCTTTCTTTCTTGATTTGCAAATCACCAGTTCAAACATCGCTTTTCTCTCCATCCCTTTTGACTGAAGCTGAGGGTGTCTCTGCCACAGCCCCTTATCCATCCATTTCGGTTGAACGCTGCTGCCAAGCTGCTCGGTGATCAGCGAGCGCGCATTACCTCAGCCGTGACTACAAGTCTTGTTGTTTCAGGAAGGTTCACCATGATCTGTCTTTCCTCAAATTCTTTCAACCTCATTGTTGGCTTCACGCTTCGGAAAAAGCAGCAGGTAGTGCCAGTTCATTGAGATCATGTCAGAAATTCGAGAGGTCCAAATGATATTAATATATATATATATATATATAAACACGTTCCTTTTCCTCAAGTGTCCCATTTTTGCTCGCACCAAACGGAAAAAAACCCGCCGTTTCTCGAGGAAAAGCGGCCAAGTTCACGTTGAAGGTGCCTTCGATCGGCTTCACCTCTTCCGTTGGTGTCAAAGGCGGAGAAGGCATACCACAGAGACGATTCCTTCGGAGAGGCTTCACGGATGTCTTTGGAGCTGATTCCATTTGATTTTGGACTCGGGTGGACCCGAGGGAAGGTTGGTCCTGTGCAATCTTACCCGGATTTTCACCTTGTGTTCGCCATCAAAATTGGTTTCCCCATGGGTTCCTTAAGCTTTGGGGGTGCCGCATTCTTGTTTCTTGTTAAGTATCGAACTTGAAATGACAAGAAGCATGGAAATTATATATGAAAGTATGGCCGGCTGGAACTCTCTCCTGCGAGTTCCTCTGGAACAGAGCCTGGCTGGGCCGCATCTGCAAAATCAAAACAGGCCCTAGCCCCTAGAGACCCTAGAGCCCCTAGAGTTAGAGCCGATAGGCATTGGAAATCCCATTGAAATCTCTGATGTGAAGCATGAAAAACATGAGAGATTTCAAGACATGGCCAGCGCACCACATCTTCAAGGAAGTTGTTGTAGTTTACCAAGCCTCACAGCTTTGAGCCATGACAATGTGGGCTTTCCAAGGCTCAAAGGCTGCGCAGCTGCCAACTTGCATGGAAGCAAATCATGAGAAATCAAAGAGGGACTGAAATAACAACGAATTAAATTAGTCAATGTCCTGTTCAACTGCTGCACCTCCAGATACCTCGGGAAGAATGTCCATCTCGAGTTCAGCCACTGATCCACCACATTGCCTACGGGCCCCACAAATGGCGTTTGCCATGGCCCATTCGAACGAGGTAAACACCAAAACACCAACGGCACCAAGACCTAACAGTCAAAAACTGATAGACTTTCTGGTGAAACCATTTGTTTTCTCCAGCCACTCCAGCCACTACGGAGAAGCCTGATACACGAAAGGAGTACTGCCCATTGCACAAAGCCACTGCCTGCGATGGCAAAGTGAAGCCAAGTGAATGGCCCAAGGGTGGAGAACACGCTTGCAGAAAATCCAAGTTTCAAGGATCACATTTATCATGGTGCAATGAATTCCCATTTTTTTTCAGTACAACAAGTTGCATCAACTCTGAAACCACCCAAATCTGTTGGTAATCCTGGTAACAATGCGACGACTCCGAAGTCAACCCAGACTTTTGTTTTTTTGCCAAGCCACAATCGAAGTCGACCTCCTCGAGAGAAGTTCGGAGTGGGGCCAAATGGTTTCGATGGACCTCTCAAAGCAGAAACCAGTAGCTGCAGCTGACTGCAACAACAACAACAACAACAACAACAACAACAACAACAACAACAACAACAACAACAACAACAACAACCACCGTCTATGGTCCCGGATGATTCTCATCCGAAAACCTTCGATGGTGACCTACTTTTGGAAAAGAAATAGGATCGGGGTCGGAATGATCCGACAAAAATGATCTTAGAAGCGAAGAAGGGACACCCTGTGCAAAAAAAATTGAAGATCCCGTACCAAAGGTGCCTCATATGCCACGGTTTGAATGGTTTCCCATTCCATAGCTTGGTACCTGGTGAGAACGTCTGTGTTTTGTGGCAGCTCCAAGATCGGATAGGAAAGGTGACCTTTAAAAGCTGCAAGACAAATGTGGTAGTCATGTGACATCCAAAAAAAAACTCCACGGAAATACCTGGAGGTCACTCATTGAAGCGCTGTACGTTGCTTTGTGCCAGTTGCACTCCCGGCACCGCTGAAATCCCCGAAAAGCTTCGCCTGTGAGCAGGATCGTCACCGTTGTGAGGGGGTAAGGCATGACTACTGTACCATTGTTTTTGGCGAGCAGCTTCAAATACGGATTCCTTATTCCCCAATAGCGATAAGCTTGGGGTCTTACATGGATAAGGCGGCCGGGCGCCGCGCGTGCACCGGAAAAAAATTCACCCAGGATGTCTCGGTCTTGTCTCGGTGATGTCTCGGTCGTGTCTCGGTCTTCTCTCTGTCTTTTTGGTGATGTCTCGCTGTTGTTTTGGTGTTGTCTCGGTCTTGTCTCGGCCATGGCTCGGTGTTGTTTTGGTGATGTCTCGGTCATGTCTCGGTGCATGTTGTTTTGGTGATGTCTCGGTGATACCTCGGTCAGGTCTCGGTCGTGTCTCGGTCTTGTCTCTGTCTTTTTTGGGTGATGTCTCGGTGTTGTTGTGGTGTTGTCTGGGTCT
>DF241116.1:16060-106671 GCA_000507305.1 Breviolum minutum Mf 1.05b.01
TGATTTTTTGGTGATGATGGGTTTCTAAGCAAAACCTCAAATTCCAATTTTTGTAGACTGTGCACCTTTGCGCGTAGCTGTGGCCCATATGTCGACGGATGATGCTTCAAGACTGAAAAATTCATGCTCTCGGACATGTCTCGGCCGTGTCTCGGTCTTGTCTCCGTGATGTGTCAGTCTTGGTTTTGTGTTGCTTGGGTGATGTCTCGGGGTGTCACGGTGATGTCTCGGTCTTGTTTTCGGAATGCTTTGCTGNGCTGATGTCTCGCGGATGTCGCGATGATGTTTCGGTGACCCCTCGAGTGTTGTTTCGCTGGTGTCATGTTGATGTCTCGGTCTTGTTTCTGTAAAGCTTGGCTGATGTCTCGGTGATGTCTCAATGACGTTTCGGTGGTGTCTGAGTGATGTCACCGTGATGTCTTTGGTGATGTCTCCGTCTTGTTTTGGTTTTGTCTCGGTGGTGTCTCTCTCGGTGATGTCTCGGTGTTGTTTCGGTATAGTTGGTGATGTTTTATATGTTTCCGGGAGGTCTCGGTTGTGTGGGGTGCTGTGTGAGTGATGTGTGGGTCTTGTTTCGGTGATGCTTTGCCGATGTCTCGGGAATGTCGCGGCGACGTCTCTGTGATGTTTCAAATGTGTCTCAGCGATGTTTCAGTGATGTGTTGGTGATGTTTTTTGTGATGTGTCTCGGATTTGTTTCGGTGGTGTGTCAGTGATGTCTCGGTGATGTCCCGGGTTTGTGTCAGTGATGTGTCGGTCTGGTTTGAGTGATGTGTCAGTCATGTGTTGGTCTTGTCTCGGCGATGCTTTGGTGATATGTCGGTGATGTCTCGGCTTTGTGTCAGTGATGTGTTCATTGTTTGAGTGATGTCTCAATGTTGTGCCGGTGGTGTCTCAGTTATGTTTCAGTGATGTCTTGGTGATGCTTTGGTGATGTCTCGGTGATATCTCGGTTATGTTTTGTTTGTGTTTCATGGATGATTCGGTGATATCTCGGAGATGTTTCAGTGATTCTTTGGTGATGTGTCAAGATGTTTTCGGCATGTGCTAGTAACGTTCTGGTGATCTTTAAATGATGTGTCGGTGATGTCTCGGGCGTGTCTCGGTGATGTGTAGTGATTGCGTTGTGATGTTTTGGTGATATGTGGGTGATGCCTTGGTTTTGTGTTGGTGATGTCTCTGCTCTGTGTCGGTGATGCTGTGGTGTCTCAGTGATGGGTGGTGATGCTGTGGTGATCGTGATGATATTGTGATGTTTCGGTGATGAATACTGATGAACATTTTGAGATTTTCAGTGGGTTCCGAAGAAAAAAGGGTGGCTGTTCGATGTGTCTTTGCTATTGGGGTCGTATGCTGGGCTAATTTGAAAAATGAGACATATTAGATTCCCAAATTCTTGTTGCTAATCTGGATCTATTGTGGCTATGGCCATCCTCGAGTATTGGCTGAACTGTTTCACCTGGATCTGGGTGTAGATGATGTTTCCATGCTGGAGAGTGCTGGAATCGCATCCACCTCCTCGTCGGCTTGCCGCAGGATGAATCTAAAACTGAACTGATAGGAACTCCAGTTTCTGGAGCTTTGGCAACTTTTGCAAAGGAACATGTTTTTGTTTGTTGAGAACCTTCTGCTTTCATGTAGTTCCATATTTCAAGCCTACGATCCAAAGTGTTCTTGGACATACTTTGACCATCACTGCTGCAAAAATATAACGAAGTTGAAGGGGCGAATTCATGATATTTTCTTTTTTGATAGTTTTAGGGATACACTGAAACACACTTGAGTTTCAACGTGGAAGCTGAACATGATAGTAAAACGATCAAGATTATCATTGTTTGGAAGGTTCCGAGATTTGTAGTGAAAAAATGAACGACATGATCTTCAAATAAAAGTTCCATAGGAACCGCTAGCGGTGACCCCTGCGTTCATCAGTTTCCAAGCACCCAAATCACACCCAAGCTCCTGTGGTTCCTTCTCAGGGACCACCATCGGCAGAGCTGGCGAAAACATCGATGCAAAGAGGATCATCCCACCAGTGCTTTTTACGTCCAAGTAAATAACAAGTAAATAACATACACTGGTGAATAATCGCAAATTAGCAAAAGTCCGGAAAGCAACACCCATCTACAAAAAAAAACCAAGTGTCTCCCATGACAGCAATGACACATCGCGTCTCTGATTCCCCGAGTCTTTAGGTACCCTATACGTTCCTTAAGCGTTTCTTTAATAACTTGTAGTATTCTTTTCGAAGGGTTTTGTATGGTTTTTGTATGGTCTTGTTATACACTTATATGAACTGATATGATACTTTTACCGTTTCCCGTGGTTATCCGATAGGTTTTTCGACGAGGGATCTCTAGACCTGCCAAGATCTGAGTTGCCAAACGTTCTCCCTCTGAAGCAGTTCGTGCCATCCGCATCCAAGGCATCGATAACCTTTTTGTGAAAAAAAAATCATGACGTGGATACATATTTAGATCATATTTAGATAGGTTGGTAGTTTTTTTCTGTGGCCAATTTGATTGATGTCATTTCCAACACCATTTCACAAGTCGTGTGGTTGGTGAATTGTTTTTTTTCTATCTGGCATAAAGCCAACCTGGCAGCCTGAAGGTGTTGGATCACTTGGATCCCCAACAATGTTTGCGCTGCTGGGCGCTTCTCAGGTCTAAGTTGCAGCAAAGAAATCCAGGTAAAGCGCCGTGAATCAATACATGTTTTAATACCCGGTGATGACATGATATGCCACACGCATATTAAAATCTCGGACCAATCGTTAAAGAGAGTTGTTGGAAGGATTTCACTGATGCTCACCACCTCTTCACATGAGGTCATCATGATATTGAGAATATATTGTGTATATATAAACATAATATAATGCCTCACCAACAAACATGTCCATTTCACGAAAAAATGGGCCCCAAATCCTCTGAGATCTGAGTGTCCCCTACTCTTTTTCGAGGCAAAGCGCAATGAAACTCTTTGCCTCGTTGGAGATATGTCTCCATACCTGCAGTCTTTTCCCCATTTTTTTCGCAGTTTTCGCTTGCCGCCAACCGGCCGTCATTTTTTTCCCCCAAACCCAACTCACCTCCGTAGGCATAAAAACATAACCTTGGAAATCGCTGGAAAGTCATAGGGGTTGCGGAGTGGGCTGCTTCATCCATGCGTGGAGCCCAAAAACAAGAGGGGCCATACTCCAACTATCATGCACTTGTCATCATTCATAGCTTTTACTATCCTTGATCTGTCCGTCACAAGACCTGAATTTCTGTGTTACCAACACAAGCCCCAAGATCAAGGATTTACCCTGGTCCCCTATTCCTGTTCCAATCGGCGAGTCACGGGCGTGTTCGAAGGCTAAGTTGTTGGACGGGTTCGTTACTCCTGTGACAGCAAGGCAGTGTGGATGTCCGCTCAGTAGAGAGACTACAATAAAAACACTATGCAAATTGGTTTTTTATAAATGTTTTTTCCTCTGTATACTCTAAAATCGGCTCCCTTCCAAGTTTCCATCAGTGATCAGCTTTCCCGAAACTGTGACCTTTGGAGGGTTCGAACGGAGAGTTGCCCAACAGCAGAAAGTACGAGAGAATGCCTGGTGCTTCCAACGGACATGTGGTGAGTCTCGAAGCCAAATCGACCAAACCTATTCTTCCCATGTTGGTTGTTGTTCCCCCAAAAGATCAGAAAATCTCAAGAAATCTCCCTATGAAGCCTTACAATGCCTCACTTAGCCAATGGACCCTGAAACAAAAGTTTGAACTTTATTCTCCTGCTAATATGTAATCCCAAAAAGTTTAAAGTTTAGCCATTGGCCAAGTAAGATGCTTTATAGAGAACCACCAATCCAAGCCAAGTGGCCAATCGCCCAAACGTCCACTGCAGGATTTGGTACAGTTACCGGTTTCAGCTGCTCAGGCGCCTGGGAGCATCACAAAATTCCACGGATTTCTTGGTAGTTTCCACATAGTTTCACCATGTTTTGTGTTTTGTTGGGGAAGCCTTCTATGCCTTTCATGAAAACTTTCATGACACCAGTTTTCTCAAACCAAAGCTGGAGAAGCCTTCACCCACGAGCAGTTGTTTTGGTCACGTGCCTGGCAAAAGAGCTTGCAAGAGGCAAGAGGTCTCTTTCTATCGTCGTCCTTGCTGCTGCTTTTCCGACCTCGAGATCTTTGGCATTTAACCACATGGGCACCAATGGCTTCAAACATGGCATCTCTGATCAGATCTGACAGTGCAATCTGGAGACTTCAAAAGGATGATTTCCTTTGCCCACCTTGCCCCATACAGAAAACCTCCCATCTCTATTTTTTCCAAGGAGCTTCGCCCGGAGCGAGAGGTTTGGGTGCTGGAAGCATTGGAAATTCTGGAAATCCGTCGCTCCGGAGAGGAATTTAAGCCTTGCAGGAAAGCCCCGGCATGGACGCCATCAATCAGTGAATCCCAACGTCAAAAAACTTCTACTGCTGCCTGGCGCGTTGGGGTAGCTGTAGCGCGTGGGTTTCCGGGGATGCTCCCGGCCATATTTCTGAGCCAAACCTTGGTGAGAGGAAATCTCACTCAGAACTTTGGATGGAAACAACAATCTTCTCACTGTAGACATTGTAGACGGATCCTTGTCAAAAAGTCACCAGATTCACGTTTCAGAAATGCTCCAAGTCCTTTTCACTCACGTCTGAGATGCAAGACCAAAGTCAATCAGCTTCAGACACCTCAGCTGGCTCAGCTTGAAATTATCAGATTTCTGCCTCTAATCGACGTCGGAATTCTGATTTGCCCACCATATTGCACCATTGGAACTGTCAAGATTTGATTTGCCAAGATCACAAAAATACATCTTTGGCACTGCAAACTGCTGGCTTTCGATGTTGCTCGAACGTGTCAACGCAGAGACATCTGCGAAACCCTACCTTCTGTTGCCCAGTTTGGTCCTCATACATGCACCAACCTTTCCACTAGGACTAGGATACTGTACCAACTAAGACACCAAATCAAGGTACCCCGGACCACCAAGACACCCTGAAAACATAAATCAGCATAGGCTAGACCCTTTTTTCAATCGATACACCGATACACCCTTTCCAAGTCTGTCAGCCACGCAGCAAATCATTTGGAGAGGTTGTCTCATCGAAAGATTCCTCAAAAAGCCAATTCCTCAAGGCAAAGGGAACTAAAACTTGAAGAAGCATGTGAGGCTCATGTGAAGTATGCAAAGCAATTTCAAGAACTCTCTCCGTCTGATTTGTTCTTGCCCTTTCATACCCTCAAGGCATTCCTCATCAAACTTATCAACAAGCTTCAGCCAATAAAAACTCACCACTTTTCAGCATCTCAGATCCCCGGCTCTGGACAAATATCGCAGTGCACGAATCCCAGGCCGTGCAAGTAACCAATTGCCTACGAGACAACTTGACGAAGCCGGGAACCCATCTGGTATGATCAAAGAGGCTTGGAAACACTCAACTTTACCACCGCGTTGCATGGTCTTTTTCAAAATGCACTACAAACAACAATCACGGGTGGTCATTCATAAATTGCTTCTACAGCCTGGAAGATGTTTGGCTGTTTGGTAAATTGACCCTTGCTCGATTGACCAAAAACCTGTTCAACTGAAGATTGACCAAAAACTCACGGCCTGCACCATCTGATAAACCAGCATTGCAACATGTCCTTCAGAAAAACCACGACCTCAGAAGCTAACAATGAGTGACTTGGCCAGCAAGGATCTGATTTATCTGCCAACCAAGGTGTCCTGGAAAATGCCGGAAGAAAACAAGGATGCCCAAACCCAAACTGCTCCTCTCTTTGAAGTGCATCTTCAAACCGATCCAAGGAAAGAATCCCCATGGAACTAAGAGCCCCGACTGCCCATTCGGGCAAGGTTATTAAGATTGCCTCCTCGACAGAGTTCCATGACCTTGCAAGAGCCCCATCAACGTGAAGTCGTAGCATGCTGTTGGGGAAGAATGCTTACGTAAACCATGATAGCTCTAGATGAAGTAGATTGTACAAACGACATATGCCTATAGATTCATCTATACTGTATATCTGTTTCATATCATGTATATGTATATATGGGCAAGTGAGACTATATCCCCGAGCTAGAACCCCGTGTAAATTCCCAAAAAAACTACCTGCTGCGAATGAAAAAATATTCACTGGACATACCATCCAGTCGGACTACCACCCTTTGTTAGCATTGGAATCATTCTGTTGGTCAAGAATCCAGCGTTGGCTGGTTGCATCTTCTTTCCCTTCAAGACAAGCTCACCCACCAACATTCCCCAGATCATGGCTTCCAAGGAGCCAAGTACACACTCGTGGCATCCTGTCAGACCGCCAAATGTCCAGCAACCCACCCTCCGTGTTTGTCTCAAGAATGACAAAACCAGCCCTTCAGCCCTTGTCTATTGTTCAAAGCAAAATTTTCCACCAAACTTCGACCGCTCACAAACTTGTGCGGTCAGCTACTCAAGGAGACCTGTGAGACTCAAATGCCTGTTGCCCCAAGTTTCGCCCACCCAACAAAAATACATCCCCCCCTTTTTTGGCCACCCAAACACGATACCCAAAAAAAAAAATCCCCCCAAATCTGCACCTCGAAAGCATCAAAGGTTTTGCACACGTGTGGATGGTCCAGATCTTGCAGCCGTTCAACCTTTGGGTGAAACCAAACCGCCGTGTGCAGCTTTCAAAGCCGGCGGGAATAGGACTCGTAGGAGCGTTAGACTTCATACATATTGGACTTACTGTATCTAGCTGGATGATTGATAAGGATTTGAATCATCCCAAGTTTTTCAATCCTTATGACCCTTCCTTTTAAAACAACATGTGTTGACAAGTGGGCTCGCTTGGGGCTTCCACATCTAATCTCCAGGCTGAACTCGAAAGCAACTTCCTTGGTCGCAAATTCATTGCAGTCTGACAGCCAGACAGCTGGAAATGTTCAGAAAGGTACTGACCTCTCTAGATGATGTTGCTACATACCATTCCATGCCGTTGCAATTGGTAGAACACTGTCTTCTCCAACAATTCCAATATCAGCTACAACTTACAACCACAACAACATTAACAACCACAACCACAACAACACGCTATGATTCTTGCGTTTTTGGCTTTTCCGAAAGTCTCAAAATCTGAGGCTAAGGGCTTGCTGATGCGCTTCAAGGCGCACGTGGAGTCGCTCGCGAGGTGCAAACTCTGCACCTGGAGTCGCTCGCTTGCGCTCGTTGATGACTTTCTGAGGGAAATTTGGCGCAAAT
Organism: Breviolum minutum Mf 1.05b.01; assembly: GCA_000507305.1. Taxonomy (NCBI): domain Eukaryota; class Dinophyceae; order Suessiales; family Symbiodiniaceae; genus Breviolum; species Breviolum minutum. The sequence goes on from DF241116.1 coordinate 23,329, forward strand.
TTCTCAGATTTTCATCTATTGGGAAACCTCAAATCACACAGGAGTCTCCTGTGTTCTACGTAGAATCAGAAGTATAGAACCTATACAACCTAGCTATTGGGGCCGGTGATGTCAGCTGACCTCACTCTAATTCACAACTGAAAACTGCTGCAAGGTGATGGTACGTAAAACCCTGGGAGCCCGGACAACTGACCCCAGGGAGCAAATGCCCAAGTGGCTATGTCGTCCAAGTTGCGTTTGAAATTCCTCCGGATTTTGGATGCTTGGGTGACTCAGAATCTGCGCTTGGAGATTTTTCATGATTCTCTTTACTGCGTCCAATGTTGGAGCCCTTCCCACAGGAGAATGATCTTCTGATGCCTTGACCAAGAAGCAAGATTCCTATCATAGTATTTGTAACCCAAAATATAAGGCCACCACATCATTGAAAAAAACGAAACAAATGCACATGGAATCGCAGCTCAAAAACTCCAAGAATTCGATTGGGAAACCTCTTGAAAACCTATAGGTGTTGGGTCCCTTAACTTGGAAATCAGCTACGCCACGCCCGACCTTTGGGAGGTGACTTCCACTGGAGCGGAAACGCAACACCCCGCGCCTCGGTGCACTTTGCTAGGAAGGGGACCCAAAAGGATGGATAAGGAAAGTTATAGAAATCTCAAGTCCTGTCTCTTCCGTCTCAATATGATCTTTAAGTCGAAGGTTTGTGGGTCCTCGATCTTTGTCGGATCTTCATGAGTCCAACAGTCCAATTGGAAGTCGCAAAAAAATGCAGCTGACTCTCGGCTTCTCGACATACCATCTTCCGATCCAACAATTACCCTGCAACGGTGCAGCGGTGAGCTGGTCCGAAATGAAAAATCCTCCCAAACCGTTTACGTGGCATATATTTGTTTGCATGAAGTGAAGGAATTGAACGTGATTGAAAGTGCCCAGCAAAAGAGCTTACCACATGACATTGTATGAATCCTCAACTATTCACATACATAAACGCAACTATTGTTCACAGATGGCCTGTATCAAATCAGGGTACAAGAATAATTACAATTACAGTACCAACTCTGACTATTCTGTAGTGAATCAAGGAAAGTCAAGGCAACACATCCCTCAATACGACTCACCCCAACCTTGCAGGAAAGAGTCAAATGGAATGAAGAATCCAACACACCCAACACTCTAATGGCAACATCTTGCATGAAGTATCAGGAACCATGACCAAATCAAATCGGCGATCCGAAACTGGGACTCTAAATGAATTTGAGCCAGCTGGCCATACTGGTAGATCCAGGTTCCTTCGATAAAAGCAAGTTCTATCAGCACCAGCTACCAGTACCTGAGTCGCCACTGAGCCCCCCGGCTCATCATGCGTGATGCACTCCTGGCAAAGACTGGCATCCTTAGCAGCGGCCATCGCTCAGCGGTACCAGTTCATATTGAAAATTGAGTGAAACATAGCACAGCAGCACAACCAAAGCAGATCTTCATGCTTTCCATTTTGCACCGTCAAAATACTGACCTGTCTCTCCTTTCACCCCATGGCACCACACCGCACATGCACAATGGAGTCGACTTTCAGAAACGCAGCCTGGATGTTTGGACGTTGGGGTATGATTTACGGAAGGAAAAAGATGGAAAGAGACCCTGCACCCATGCCAATCTCAAGAAGAGATGGACAAATGAAAAAATGCCACTGCATCCCGCCCTCCAAAACATCCTAAAAACTGTTCTTTACAAAACATACGGCCTTGCAAGGGAAGAATTGCACATCTCTGAGAATTACTTCAAGTCTGACAGAGCACTATCAGCTTCAAATGTTCATACGCTTCATCTGAATAGATTCTTCCGTGACTATATGGGTATGCGCTCCGCTCGTCACTGTTTGTCTCTGGACTGCAACTCTCTAAAGTCTGCATAGTGTAAATCATGCTGAGCCGCCGAAAGCTAGTTGTGCTCCAATCTGCCAAGGTGCCACTAGCCTTTGGCTACAGCTGTATGGCCTAAATTGGCCTAAATCGTGGCCTCTCAAGCTTGACACGGGGAATGCTTTCACGACAGTCTTTGCAGCATCAAGAAGACGAATCCCCTAGAAGTTGCCGGTAGTGTGACCAGCGCATCAGCTCCGAGCCGAGGACTTGAAAGCCAGGTCCAAAGCCCCAAAGGGCACAAAACCTGGTATCACGTCCGTCGGTGTCGTCAGAGTTCTGTATGAATCGCTGGACCTGCGTGAATGTATTCTGGCTGAAGAGGCTGACGTTCACCATCAGCGGTCCTTTCCACTTTTTTTTGGCATACTCCTTCAATGCAAATAGTCGACGATTGTCGATACACCTCAGGATAGGTTCATTGGTCTTTTCATCTGTATTCTCAAAAACAGTCAACCGCAAAAAGGGCGCAGACGAGCTCACCTTCCGATCCAAGAGATCCTGCACCAACTGCGATACTGATCGACCACACTGGAAGATCTCCTTGCACCAAACAGGACAACTGGGAGTTGCGTGGCGTAACTCTCGGACCTCGCTTTGCATGTCATCCAGCTTGTCATCCAGCTTTGCATATCTCGCCTTTGCACGCTCCGGTCCCATTCTTAATTTTTTGGGTGGTGGATATGGCGGCTCCTGTGGCAGAGGGCTGCCGCACCAGGGAGGTCTTGCAACGAACTCAGGGCTTCCGTTTCATTGCTCCAGCCATCACGAGGTCGGAAACGAACTATCAGTTTGAGCCAAATCAACTCTCAAACTATAGTTGTGGATTCCTGCTCTGTAGAATATTGTCAGTGTAGGTGTAGATCAAACAGAAGTCAAGCGGGCGAAGAGGAAGGGTGGATAGGATGTGGAAACACTTTATGAGGGACAGTGTGAGTGATGCCGGAAGTGTGCTTCATGGTGGTTCAATCACTGAAGTGGCAAAAGCTTTGTCAACAGTGTTTCTGCATGTATTCGTTCAAACTTTGAACATGCGCAATGCTTGATCAGGTTACCATATCGTTGTGACCAAAAATATGACTGTAAAAGGAAAAGGTAGGATTCCCAACCCACGTCCAAACCACCAAGTCAAACTACCAATGAAGATTACTGTAACACTATGTAACACTGTAACCTGATCCAAAGTAAACCCACTGGTGATGGTATCACCAGAAAGGGCCTGATTGACATGCCTGGCCCATCAAGCTGACGAGTTCTCAAGAACCTGCAGCTGTTGGCTTCGTGTGTAGGTTGCACATCAAACAAATGAGACAGTCATGAGACGTCTCAATTGAGTGTCGAAACCCTTCTGACATAGGGACCCTTATGATGAGTGCTGATTATGATGATTATATATAATATAGAAGTAATGCAACTATCAACTATCAATTATCCATCATAAATCCTTACACCCGCTGTGAAAAAAAAACAAAACAACCAGGTTCAACTGATCATGGGCCTCCGCCAATCAGAGGCCAAGGCCAAATGAAGCCAGGGCCCACCGTTGATGCGCACCGCAGATCCGCCCCGTGAAGATATTTCTTTTTCCAAATCTACAAGGATGTCAAGAATCCTTCCTATCATAATGTCATACAATACCTCTACACCCATTCAATGGTCTGCATCAGCAAACTTCGAGCATGGCAAAACGGTACGATGAAAAAGCTAGGAGCTTTGTTGCTTTAAGCTTCGACTCAAGATTGTTTGGTTGAGATACCTGAGGCTGAGTATGCTTGAGTCAAGGTGCCTGAAACAAGATGCCTTGGATCTACACTGCATTACGCTGCCATGTTTTCCCATTCATCCTAGGTCCCAAAGATCCCGAGCCAAAAGATGCCACCGAATCCAGTTCATTCCACCGGTCGATTTTGATTCGTCCTTGTCGTCTTTGTTGTTTGGTTCATGTGAATCATTGCCTGATACGCAAAGCGAAAGCACACCACAAACAAATTCACTTCTCTCAGAAGGCTTGTTGTAACCATTGAAGGTCATTAAAAAGCATGATGATTGGAAGACATGTGCCACCGATGCCACCAACACAAAAACAACTTCGAAGATATCAATCATGGACTTCATGGTGCATCCCCTTCAAGTGGCAGCAGCGTCATCTTCAGGTTCATCAACAACAACTTCAGGTTCATCCAAAGCCGTGCGTTGCGGCCTCCCTTTTTGATGCGGTGGCACAAGAGTCGTTAAACGATGCAGCTGCAACGGCAGCTGCGAGTTGCTTAACTTCGAGGCAGACTCCCCACAAAGGAGTTCATGACACAGCAGGACCTCAAACTTTCAGCTCAAAAAATCAGACTCTAAACCATCTCTTGACTCCACCTTGTATAAAATCATAATATATCAATAATTAATTTTTAGCTTAAGGCTAGCTGGTAGCTCACCCCCTGATCCTTTTTTCCTTTTTGTTTCCACCTCACATCAAGGCGGCCGGTTTCCCCGGGTTTCCCGGGCTCATCTCCTGCAAAGAGGCCTCGAAAGGCCTCGAAGGAGATCTCACCCGCCGAACCTCGACCTGAAAAACTCCAAGATGGAGGGATTTCGAAGCTGAATTGGATGATTTTATAGAACATTTATTAGGAAATGACTGGGATAATAGTTGCGGCTCAAAATGAGGTACTAGCTCACAATCTAATGGAAATTGGCAATTGGATTGAATTTTAGTAGGAAACTACCAGTTTCTTGAGCCATCCGCACACATTAGCGAAGCATTAAAGAGTTGAATTGCATGAGGAAGTTGCAAAGACTAAGATCGAAACGGATCAAAAGGGATCGAGGTCAGTTCTGGAAAAAATCTGCAAGGGTCAACCCGAACGGCCCGAACTTATGCATAATCCCTTTGACATGTTTTTTTTGTGGGGGGGAAATTCTGGTTGACAGGTCTTGTGGAGTGGAAGTAAAAATGTTGAACCCAACAAAATCTCTTATTGGCTTGGCGTCAACAAGATCAACGCCCCAACATCCATTTTGAGAAGAACTTGGGTTTTTACACATCATCTCTAGGCTCCCCAACGCAGTTCCTTCAGAAACTCCTTGGGAAGTTCCGCAACCGTTAAGCCCCTGGCCGCCAAGGCAGCCTGGCCGTTGCCATCACAAGGAGAACCAGCACGAGGGACCCGGCACCCAGCTGTGCCTGGATGCTTCCAGTCTTCACCATCCCACGCTGGTCAGGCCCAAACCTCAGCTTGTATGAAAAACACTCAAACCCAAAACCCACAAAACCCACAAGAATTATTCAAAATTCCTCCATTCTCCTTAGCTTTGTCCTTCAACAGCTTCAACCAACCAGATCTTTTGGTTGGTTTGGATCCCCAGCTGTTGCCACGCCAATTTCAAGAGCCTGTCTCTCTCTTGAGGACTTCTTTGTCGCAAATCCGTGACCTGAGTGGAAATTCCAAGCAACTCTCAGGTCCAAGATGGTTCTTGTTGCCCATCCGAGTTCCCCTTACTCCTGCCAGAAACTCGGTATAGCTGATGCGTCCAGTTCGGCTCACATCTAACTCCTCCATGACCTGCAAAGAGCGGCTTCGCCACAAAAAAAACACGGCCGTGGCAATGGGTCACATCCTCTTGGTGGACCTTCTGGGCTTCTTCAGGAGATGCACCCAGAGTGGTGAGGCCTCATCCGAAACTTCGTGAATGTCATCTTGCCTCTGGAAACGCATCCATCTGAAAACCGACTCCAAGCCGTTGCCTCGTACCAGCTCCTCCCGAGAGAGGCTACCATCTTTATCGAGGTCAAAAGTCCTGAAGGCCTGAAAAGTGGGGCACAAACAAGTGGCCCCCAATGCAACCAACACACGCTTCAACCGAACCTCATTGATGCGCTTCAACTGACCTGCATCCATTTGCGTTGCCACCAAGCGCGCCTGGAACGCTCGGAGAGGAGCATTCACTGAGAATAAACAGGGAGGCCTGGTGAAGCATTTTGGGCTTTGCTCCTGAAAAACACCGAAAAAACTGCGGGTCTTGCCTGAACCCAACGGCATCACATGTTGATACATGTTGTGATTAGTCCCTAATGATATGTGTGCCTGGAATATTCGAAGTGTTTGTCACTCGTCATCATCTGACTCAGTCCGCCCAAGGCAAGAAAGGTCACTAAATTTTGAAAACACACACCTCATAATACAAAAAAGCACCTGATAGTACTCTACAAATAAGTGCTTTTGAAACCTTTTTTGGAAGTCTCAAACTCATGATCAGATTTTACCAACAAACCTATTGATTTTATGGGCCCCTATGAAACACACCCAAATCATCAGAAATTTCCCTCCCGGGAGGTATTCCCCGCACCACAAAGCGTTCGAAGGAGCTCCGTTCTTTCACCTTTGCCAGTGGAAACTTCTCGAGAGCAAAATCTTTGAGAATTGCAGTCATCCTACAATTCCAATCTTCCAACTCTCCATTGATAAGTTTTTCCTTAAAAATCTGGAATAGAATACTGTGAATTAAGACTCTCCATTTGATAAGATCTTACAATGACTCAAGTTTTTAGATTTGGCTCCCTGGTGGGGATACTTCAACTCCCCTTTTCTATCTACTTTAGGATTGTTAGACTTGGAAACTGACACGATCTTACCATCTTTTGCACTGGATAATAAACAAGAAAATCCTGATACATACATAAAACATATTGGAATGTCATTATAGTCAGTCTCTATTTTCCAACAAAAAGTATTTGTTTAAAAGCAGAAGAGACATCCCCTCACCCCAGTGAAAAAAAAATCTGAGAAAGAAGAGAACCCAACTTGGGACACAAAAAAAAACATTGATTTTTGTGGCTTCAAAAAAAAAATCCCACCTGCAACAAACCTCGACCCAACTTCTGGATGTCGGAAGTGCTGGAACCGAGCCCGAAACGTTGAAACCTCGGAAAAAACCAAGGATTGCTACTCCACAAATGCTACAGCAAACGACTTACAAAGATAGGTTTCTGTGATAAACATGCACAAAAATGGAAGAAAAGGCAACTAAGCCTCTCCTGAAAGCGATTGAAATGGCAATTTATAGTTTCTAATTGTATCAACATGATGTATAAATATGCAGCTGCAGGTATTAAGGTACTATATAAATAGTACTAGTACTTAGTACTTCTTCCCATCAAGCCTTTTTTTTCGATCGCACAATCTACGTTGGCTAGGTCCCCTTTTGGTGCCTTTGGGCCTGTGGTAAGCCATCTTCACGAACGATCCTGAGAGAAGTTGTCCACGTAAACCTATCGGGAGATTGCCTTGTTGGAGGGGTCAATAGGGGTCACCTGTCATGTTCCAACAGATCCACCTGTGATCTCACTTTCATTGCAGTAGGCCCACAATTTCACGCTTTTCAGCTTGTTTCTCTTGGCTGGCCATCCAACCACATGGGTGGCATGGTAAGCAACCATTCTGGGCTCTTCAAGAGCAGAGGCTGGTGTGAAGCATCCTAAAATGTACTCCCATGGACTCATGTCGCAGTAGTTGAAGACTTGTGACTCCTCCACTCCATCACAGCTCACATTGTCGTCACAGTGGCGAAAGCATGCCACATAATCTTTGGCCGTTTTCTTTTTACGACGAGAATCAAACAATGCGTCCCAGAAGTTCTCTTGATCATCCATGTGTGGCCGAGTGTCACACCATTTGACACCTTTGTCAAAAACACTTTGTACGATGTCACGTTTGCGGTTTCCTGCAACGTAGTAGAAACCTGTGTTTCCCTTCCGCGGCTCTTGATGATATACATCCAACTTCAAGTTCTGAATCTTCTGATTCCCAGGTTCGATCTTCCGTCCATAAATGTATTCATACTTGCCCGAGCGGATCATACTTCCCAGGCTCAATGAAGGTAAAAAGGGATCACTTTTAAAGACATTGTCACCATCAGAAAAAACAATATCCAAGTTGGTTGCTCTCAACATATCTGCGACTGATCGAATCTTATTGCAAGCGATAAGTTGAAAACCTCCCTTTGAAAAGAATCCCTCTGCTTTCCCCCATTCCTGTCCCGTCGCTGAGAAACTCCGCTCGCCAAGATGCTGATTCAACTCACTATCAATGGCAATAACCATCCAATCCAAACCCAATCTCTTCGCCATACATTCCCAATTTGTCAACATTTCTAAATAACCAGTATTGGCAGCTGTCAACAACAACACATTCTTCAACTCTGGAGCATAACTCTTATCTCGGTACAATCCAGCATGTCGATGTAGCCGAACTGTCAAGGGTTCCAATTCTGCCTGGTGGCCTGGTGGCGTGGCCTCGCTGCTGTTGCTGGGCAGATCAGGATTTAAAAAGTAACACAATATGTCAGTCAATGAAATTGAGCATTGATCGTAACCAAGTTCAACAAGTACCATTTCATTCAAAATATAGGACCGGCAATATTGATCATTCCTGATTTTTGGAGTTCTTCACCTATCTCTATGCATTGAAAGCAGTGCTCTGTGAAAGATATTGCAGTTGATGCATTGTGTACACATCAAGATCAGAGACTGCCAGCAAGATTATTTCAATGGTTGGTTGAATGGTGGTTGCAGTTGGTGGTTTACTGTACTGGTTAAGGCAAATCAACAACCGTGACACTCAAAGAGTAAACCAGCAAAGAACCAATCAACCGTAGATTGACTTTTGAAATGCATTTCAATCTCTCAATTCTCCTAGTGTTTCCATGTTTTTGCCACTTCCAACCATCAGAGAAACCCGTGACCATTGCCTCTTGCGCAAAAGTGTGCTGTTTAGATTGTTCACCTTGGAAAGCCGAAACAGCAAAGAGTCACCTGAATTGAGATGTTTTGGGGGCAAGAAGGGGATTGACCTTTTTGTTCCCTTATTTTACCTCATCCCCCCAGAAACACGCTCAACCTGACCGTTTCGAAACGTCTTTCACGAAAGTTCGTCACGGCCAAAGGGCTCGCATCCATTGAGGTGACGGTCAGGCTTCCAACCATCAAAGGTTTACAACCTGCAAAAGCTGGATCTCAATAGACCCAATTCTCGAGGATTTTCCAGGTGTCCCATGTCCCATCCGAACCATCCGAACGTCCCTTTGAAACGGGGCCTTGACGCAAGAGCTCCATCTCCTTCCACATCAATACGAGACTTCCTGTGGTGACACGTCCAGGTGAGTCCAACACAATAGAATTTGAAACCGGAAAGGGTTTTTGGTGCAAACATGCCACAGAGTCAATACTGAGACCATGAAAACTCCAGCACCCAATTGATACATGTCTCCTTTTCCCAGCCTGTTGTTAGCAGGAGCATTAAAAGTAGACACTTTTGCATCATGATAACGTCGCAGATCTCAAAGAAAAACCATGGCAATTTCACGACACTTTGGTCGTGTTCTTCAAGTGCTGTGCAAGGTGATTCAATATAATTCCGTGACACGTGTGCTCTCGTGCTCCAAGGACACCGGTCATACGTCTTTGTTCTTTGAGTCATGTATTATCCCTCAGTTCTTGATGCACTTGCATTGGTCTTGTTCAGTGTCCATGAGGCCATGAGCCAAACTCAGAGCGTCAAATTCCAAGTGTCGCTCTCTTAAAGGTGTAAATGTCGTTTTTTTTTTTCAAACAACGTGAAAATCTGACACAAAAATGGACAGCACAGCACAGCACAGGTACCCCACCACGAATGGGAGAGCAGTTCATGTGCTGCTGGCCTTGGAAGTTGGGCTCGGGGGAAGGTAGCACGAGCAAAAATTTCTAAAATACTTAAAACAACAGTCGTAGTAGCGCATGTGTATATATATATATGTATATACATAACACACTTGAAAATAGATGTGTATATATAAATATCATATATATATACGTACATCATACAGTATATTGACGTTATCAACTTCATCATATCATATCATAATGCCTTCACAAACAAACCTCTAGACTCCAAACCTTGCTCCATTCCACACCAATATCTCAAGGAGCCCTGACCGATCTGCCTCATGCTTGCCTCAAGGCATGGTGGTCATGCTATCAACGACCCGCAAAGCAATCTTGGAGCTGAGGATCCACACGAAGCATATCGAAGCAAATGTATTGTGCCTCACTACTGGCCCCGCCAATGCGCGACCAATCAGGCCTGAGTACAACATGAGACTGTCAAACTTGGCGGTGTGGAATGTGAACAACTCTCCAAAAGGGAACAACAACTGAACACTGCCCGTAAATCAGGCCAGCGAGCTCCTGGGATTCATAAACAGAAAATTTTGATATCTTGGAACTTGAATGTTGCAGTACTCTCTGAACGTCTAAAGCCTTCAACCCTCAAGCCATCCTACTGATCAGGTTCCCCAAACTCTTTGGCCACAGCAGCTGGGAACTCCTGAACAGAGCAAATGTTTCAACTAATTGCTGGTTGTATTCTTGGTTTGTTTGCCAATCTTCTCAGCTCTGAAAAATAACTGGTATAAAAAACAGAATCAAAATACCTTGATATGAAACATATGTTTCTAAACGAACGCATCCTGCACACAACAGGCTTACCCAGCACAGCTGCTCAAAGGTTACGAGTTTCTTTTTCAAACCCACAATCCTCGCCTCTATCCGCTTGGCCATGAAAGGGTAGGTACCACTGAGCATGAAGAATAGCATGACACCACAAGACCTGTGGAGAAGCGTGGTCACCAGTTTCACATGGTGTCTTCCAAGGGAGCGACGCAGCGAATCATTATTCACTATATTCGTATGACACTTGTGGTTCCCGGGCCAAATGTCGCAGCTTTGGCTGAAATTTCCGGCCCATACCTTGCACCAAAACAGCGGTTGGACAAAACAAAAGTACCCGCAACGAATCCTTGGGGGATTTAACATTTAGTTAACTTACATCACACTAGCATAAGGGCAAGCCTTTTGGGTGGCTAAACCAAAGATCCTTCAGTTCTCACCTCTGACAAACACTTTTCAACTTTCAACACACAAACCATGTGTGGTCTTGGAGAGGTTCCCAAAAAAAAAAATTTGAATCATTGCTTCTGACACTCCATGCAGAAATCCCTCCCTCCAGCAAGCTTCCACCCAAAGACGCAGTGCAGGCCCATGAGTTTTTCCACTCATAGCTGAAGGTTTTCCAAAGATTGTTTGGTGCCATCACTCAGCTGGCAGACCACTTCGCCCTAGCAAGCGGCTCTAAGCCAGCAAGGGAGTGATTGACCAACACCCCAGCAACGAAAGAACCCGGACAGTGCCAGGGTTGGGAACTAACAAGTGGGTCGGGCCCGTTTGAAATGCTTGCGGTCAATGTGACTCTAACAAGCAGGCCTGCACACTATCACGTTACTGAAACTTCTTACCAAGAACTAACTGCCACGGCAATCATCATTTTGAATCATTGCTTCTGACACTCCATGCAGAAATCCCTCCCTCCAGCAAGCTTCCACCCAAAGACACAGTGCAGGCCCATGAGTTTTTCCACTCATAGCTGAAGGTTTTCCAAAGATTGTTTGGTGCCATCACTCAGCTGGCAGACCACTTCGCCCTAGCAAGCGGCTCTAAGCCAGCAAGGGAGTGATTGACCAACACCCCATCTCCACCCGTGAACTCCTCAATCTTGGAGCAGATAGCTGTACTCTGATCCAGCATCACTCTCATCAGACACCCGCACTGCAGACACTTTTGCAAAGGAGCCATCGCCCGAAGAAGACTGACTGCTAAGCTCTGGTGAACGCAACGTAGGTGATATCACTGGAGAACTGAGCTCTGCTGAGTCCAAAGGTGCTGGGGGTGTCGGCATTACCACCAAAGGCCCATCCAGAATAGCCAAACGCACTTCAAAGCACTGTCCACTAACAAAAATCATCCCTGACCAAATCTTCTTACAAAAACACACAATAGAAAAAGATAGCACCACCACAAAAATAGCTGCCCAGCCCCGGAACCAGGAACTGGCCACATTGACCGCCCCCATCCCCGTCCAGGTAGCCACCATACCACTGAGAAACTGCTGAGAGATCTGCCAGCAAAGACGTCGAAGCCAAACCCGGCAGCGAGAGCGCAGTAAGGGCTTTGCAAACTTCACTTCAAGCTCCAAAGTAGCAGAGCCTGCAACAGTAGAGCTCGCGGGAAGATCAAGAATTGCACGGCGAAGAAGCCTCAAAATCTGCTCTTGCTCACTACCAAGCTCAATCTCCCAGTGAGTCCAGAGTGGATTTGCCCAACAAACATCATACTGAAGCATCACTTGGTCATAGTGCAACTGAAGGCGGCCAGAAGGTAGGAGTTGCGCCCAAACTTTGGTGAGGTTAAATGAAGTTGTAAGCTCCAAGATCTCTGATGAAGTTTGCAATGATGTAAGTGAAAGCGACACGGAGGCTGCGGCTGCCAACATCTGGCTTTTCAGCTCCTCATTCATGCAGGGCACAAGCACTGAGGAGGCACTTGAGTTGAGCCAATTTGCCAGGACATGCTCATCATCCATAGTCATGATGCCTGCACATCGATGAGCCACCAGCTGAGAAATATCAATGCCACGCCAAATATTCTCAGCAGAGTTCAACCCATTTGAAGTTGCACTGGTGATCACATCCGTAGCTGCGTGCGCAATGGCACCAGTGACATTGACGGCTTGTCCTGCCGCCACTGAAGTTGCCTCGCCAAGATCAGCCGCAATGCCAAGCAGCCTGCCCACCTGAATGAGGGGGCCTTCCGCACCTCCATAGACAGCAAGTAGTAAAATTGCCACCAAAGTCACCACAGAACCACCGCAGCATCTCCAAAGCCACTGCCAAAGCCGACTACGGACGGAAGATCGAACTCTGCGGATCCCCCCCTCCTCCGAAGTATGCCGCGGCCCTTGCCTTTGCCGTTGGCTGTGAGGTTGTAGCCTGAACTGGAGCTCCCACCTGAAGATTCTCTTGCTTGCCAAACAGCTCGTTCCACTTTTGCTGGCGCCAATGACGCTTCTGATGAGCAGACAGGTGGTCCGGGGGCTCTGGAATCAGGTTCCTGACCAACTTTGCTGGACGGTCCATCAGAGGCTCCACTGAGTCGGCCCGGCTGCGAGCTGACATCCACTGACTCAGGCAGGTCAAAGTATCGCCAGATTCGGTGTTGAATCCAACGTGCTGTCTGCTCCAACTTCTGACCACTAACTTGAGCAGCAATGTGAGAGGCTCCGGCAATGTCGATGTATGTATTAAAACTACTCTCAGACAGCCAACGTCCACGTGCCTGTACTTCCTTTCTGGTAGAACCAAATGGGTAGCGAACCCTGAACGTCCTGAATGTGCAGTAGTACCCAGGTTGAGCTCATAATGGGCTTCAGCTAACTTAAAGGCATTGTTGTAGATCTGATAGCCGAAAGGAAAAAGCCGTTCATGTGTTGGGGTGATAAAAACCAACCGTGCCAACAAAGAAAAGGCCAGAGCTTGTGTGCTAGGGTCCACCAAAATGTATTGCTCTCTTTTCACTTTGGTAGAGTAAGTAGCACCCAACCGGATAGTGAGCGACTGACTGCGATCGAGGGGCAAATGCAAATGTCCTGGCTGTAGCGCAAGCAACTCCGAGGGTCGAAGGCCTGTGCTATGCTGAATCAACATTGCAGCTCCAATCCTGGGTCTTCCCTGTGAAGCATGCCAAGCACTGAAGAGATAGGCGCACTCCATAGTCAAAGGCACCGTAGACACTGAGCTTCCCCTTGACATGCGGCAAGAAGAACTCTGCAGCAGCCACCAACGTCATATGCTGAGCCTTTGTGAGGTCAGCCTCTGTGCGGAACTCCATCAAAAGCAAATCTAGATCTTCAGGGCAGGTGAGCACCAAGTCATACTGCTTCTGCAGGTACTCAGTGAACATCTCAAAACTTTTCTGGTATTTGATCAACGTATCCTCTTTGACCCGTTGTTTCAGGTCCGGGTGTAGTCGCCTCACGCAACCACACACCTGTGCTATAGTCACCATTGTAGTCGTGATAGTTCGTCAGCTGGTTGCCGCGCTGACTCAACCCAAGGCAGAAAGGCCCGAAGCCTCGCTGCAAGGCAAACTGCCGCCTTCATTCTCAACACACGGTTTAATGAGAAGGAAGGGCTTCTTCCCTTTGCCATTGCACATGCTGTAGGCATGTTGTCCTGTAAGGAGAAAAGAACTCTGTCATGTAAAGCCGGCCATCCACCAACTCTACGCAGCATCTTGAGGACCGTACGAGATTCACCAATTGTGATGTGATCTCCAAAACGCCACCGGCCATGGTCAACTGCCATCCACCTGGAGGGTTCGAACAACTTGTTGGGGAGCAAAGTGTAAGGCACCGTAGGTTTCAGCGCCTTCTGAGGAAACTTTGCACCATGAAGTCGGTCTAAGCGAGCTATTGACCTGCCCAGCGTCTCACCCTGCTGTTGTAAACTGTCTACCTCAGGGTCACTTAGCTCAGTGACTGCAATTCCAAAGCCACCATGGTCATAGTCATTCTCCCCCATAGCATCGGTGGAGAAAAGCCATCCAAGGATAGGTGCACCAACATGGCACACCATCAGGGGCACCACGTGCGCCATAGCTTTTACCTCATCTCTTGCCACGGGCCACCAGTTGACCACCGCACAGCCGCACTCACCAGTTTCTGGTTCACCACAAACATCAATGCTGAGCGCAGCAACACCATCTTCTTCACTGGCAGACGGAACTCTGCTGGGTGCCCAACAACCTCATAGCCAACCACTTTCTCGAGATCACCTGCTCTGCTTTGTTGTGTGAGTTGAAAACCCACTGCACCAAGACCACTGACTGTGAGATCCAGCAGCTTGTCACAGTGCAAAGGGCCATCATCCTTTGAGCTGATGAAAACCGTGTCATCGACATGGACATAGGTTGCGGCCTGGTCTAGTTGTTGCCAAAGTCGACCATGCTGTGACCCTAGGCGCACTCTGACTCTCTGGCATAGTAAGAGCCCCAGTCGGCCCAGATTGACTAAGTGCCATCCTTCTGATAGTTGCCATCAACATGCATGCAAGGGCTTCACAAAGTTTTGGGGGGTAGGTCTGAAGACGTCTGGTGTAGAAGCCTCCTTCAGCGCACCTCCCAATCGACACACCATGTTGATGATGTTCGCTGACTCCTGGACATCTCACTCCATCCACCAACTCCATGTCATCCAAGTTGCCAGACAAAGTAGTGAGCTTTGGAGCCAATCCACCAAAGGGGCATTGATGCAGATGTACTCGTCGTCCTCCGACTCTGTCCTCAAAGTTGCACATCTCTTCTGTGGCCCAAATTGACGGATATGGGTCAACACCCGGATCAGCTGGATGTTCCCATAGATAGCCCCCACCTCTGGAAGCCACACTCTCCGCCAAAGCCAGGAAATTCAGCCATAGTGTGTTGGCTTCCAACACCCGAGCTCTTTCGTGCATCCTCAAGTCCGGACGCCCCCAAATTGCCCAACGAAACCGTAATGGCCTCGGACCTCCAGGGATTTTCACAAACCTCGATCTCGCCACCGTAGAACAAGGAGGGCCACCAAAGAAGATATCAATGAGACCTTCCTCCGCCAGTCCCATCAGTTTGCTAAAAGTATTTGGGTTTGCAAAGTCCCACTCCGGATCCTCCGCCAAGTCAACAGAAATCATGAGCAAATGAGGGCCTTCAGCATTCATCTTCTCCTCGAAGAACTGTTGCACGTCACCATCTCTACGTGCTCCTGCAAACATGTGAACGACCACGAAGACACTGACATCCTCGTGTTTCGTCCTCCTTCAGGAATTCCAGTCCCCATTCGTCTGATCTTCTGACGGTGCTCCCATTCCACATCATCCATAAACTCAAGCTCAGGCCCGCCATGTGTGGCACCCAACGCAGTGTCACTCTCACTAGGATCAACCTCTTCTCCACCATCACGAATGCAGAGCCTCGCCGCATAGTTGAAAAGAGTCTTCCCAATGTGCTGCAGGTTGATCCTCATGAGAATATACACTGAGTGGCTCCCACCCATGGCTAGCCTGAGGTACTTCGGAGCAACATAGGTGAGCTCAGGATGAGGGATTTGTTTCTTCAAGTCTTCATCAAGTAGATCCCATGCCAGCGAAGCCAACATAGGGGGCGCCGCCTGCCAGTTTGCCATCCATGCTGGGACCTTAGGTGAATGCCGAATCTTCGTCACAGGCTGCAACACACATGTGATCACTCTTCGCGAAAACCCTGGCCAAAGAGGAACCTCCTCCCATGCCCAAATGGGCTCTCTCAGTAGGGTCACCAAACATGTAGTTGGAGGCACACTGCATGATCAGCTTGCGTTGGTCATAGCCATTCTTCTTCACCACTGTCGACACACCTGCAATTGCCTTGATGTTGTCCATGAGGTCCCATTGCCAGAGGTGTTGAACATCGCTCCTCTTGAGATAGGCGAGGAACTCATCCAGCTGCTCCACCTCCTTGAACATAGTGCCGCACTTGCCACCAGTTTCCACCACGTGCTCTTCCACGGCATAGTAGGCAGCATCTTCTGCAGGCAGTGCTTCCAACATATCTATAAATCTCTCATCCTTAGGCTCCACCATGCGATCAGCAATCATAGGGATTCGTCTAACTCCAGTTGGCCGAACATAGCCCGATTCATCCAGAGGCGCTTTCAGAAGGGATGCTAAAGACTGGACGCCTGTCAGGTGAAACCCCCGGCGTGCCCTGACCTCCAAAGCCACACGTGAAATGATGTGGTTCACGGCCAGTAGTCTGGCTGATGTCACCTTCATTCGGCTCCTCACTTCAGCATCAGACGAAGTCAGCACAGTCGAAACATGACCAGTATGCAAAGAGTTGATGACCTTGATGAGACCAGTGGCAGCTCGGCGAACCTGAAGACGCTTCTTCTGTCTGTCTCTAAGTCTGCAGCTGCGTTTAGGTTTCCAAGTCACCAACTCAGGCATAGGGAGTGGAAGTAGGGGCCAAACATCTGACCCAACGAATTCACCAATGGACGGCGTAGTGTCATCCACCGGTAGTGCCCACCCATTGCATTTCTCCTCAGTCATCAGCAATGAGCTTGCTGATGACTGAGTGGTAGTTTCTCATCCTTGGGTCGTCTCCCCCCCTTTCTTGGGAGGCTTACCACGTCCACCACCACGGCCACCTTTGCGACCTTTTCCATCGCTCTTGCCACCACCAGAACCTCCTCCATGTTCAAGTCTGCTAAGCTTCTGGCCACGTTCGATTTGCTGGTACTCGGTCTTGGAGTGGGTGTTTGCATCATCCAGCATCTACTTTGGAGCAATGTCTGCATTTGTGCCTGGGGCCCTCACCCCCAACATTCTATTTGCTCCAGTCTTGTCCTTGGCGCGCCTGCAGTAAATGAAGGCCCCAAGCTTCCTGAGGTGAATCTCCAATGTGTCCGATGTAGCCAGCTTAGCCATGACTTGAGATTCGGACCGGCAACTCGCCAATTCGAAATCTATGATAGTTGCTGCCATAAATAGATCTTGGAAAGCAGTGGTGTTCTTCGCTTCCAAGCCAGCATGTTGTTCATTGACCCATTGACGAACCGATCCCACTCCTTCTGCCCTGATGTTCCGGTACAACTCCGGTCCAGCACGTTGTAGGTCAGCCGGCAACTTCAAATGCCAAGCCATCTGCTCAGGGTCAGTCACTTCCACTTGATCAGCACTGTTGCGAAGGATGCACACCAGCACCATGTGGGGGGCCAGCAAAGCTCTCCAGTTCCGTCAGCTGCTTCTTAAGTTCTTCATAGCGAGGAGGTCCAACTGTTTGGTCTCCAACATAGCCATGCCCTCGTAGAACCCCACTCAACATAGTCTCCAATCCAAACAGGTCAACCTCATTCTTGACGGCCTGCCAAAACAAAGGGGCCCAAGCCGGTTGGGTACTATGCAGTGAGTAGGCCTTCTCCAAAGCCACACGTAGTCGTGAGGCCTGCTGTTTAACTGGTTCTTCTGCTCCTGCAACATAGGGCGCATACACACCCTGTCCCATCGATGATTGCAGCCCACCATCAGGTCCAGACTGCCCATAGTCCACCACTGGCACTGCTGTCAAGCCTGCAAGCGGAAGTTGCGATAGAGTCAAACCTGAATGGAGCTGCACATCATACAAGTAGTTCCTGAAGCTCACCACCTTGCCACGCTGGCCCTGCACAGGGGCTGTAGGACCAGTGCCATTGCAAATCACCTCAGCACCGATTGCGAGATCCTGCACACGAGAGGACGTAGCAGCTCCAAGAGATGACTGCTCAGGCACATTACCTGGGAAAGGAGGAGCCATAGCAGGTGGAACATCAGATCCCCCAGCTGGAGGCTGAGAGATTTGTGGTTGACGTTGACGGGGCATTGGTGGAGAACTATGCTCAATGATTCTCGGAGGCATAGGAGGAAATCTTTCAACCATGGGATAATACCATAGCAGCGCACCAAGCCCAAAACACATAGTGGAACCAATTATGATATAGAATCGCCATCTACCAGAAGTAATAAGTTGGTCTAACAGAAAACCACCAAGACCAGCCAACATAAGTAATACATCAGCAAATCTGATGGCCCAATGTCGCCTTTCACGAAATGGCTCAGCTATACCACCAGACTGGAAAAGAGGGGTCATTGTTTCATTCCAGAGGTCTTCGTTGGAACATACCAATGGAAATTTCTCAGCCAGGACAGTTCTAGAAACAGTAGCCGAGTAGATGTTCCAAAGTAGATCCACCCTTTGTCGGACTGTCAGCTGCCCAACATCACGCTCTTTTTCCAGCCAAACGATCAGGGGTCCCACGCAGCGTTGAATCGCAGTCTGCTGTCCAAGGACATCGTCAGTGGAAGAACTGCTTCGAACTCTGCTACGAACCAGCACTAAGACTTCCATCAGTTCAGCCATGTCTCGTGTTGCATCCAAGCCAGACATGCCAAAAGCTTCGCCGATCTCAGACATGGCCACTGCCGAAAGCTGAGTCATTGCGGCAACTCAAAAGGTGACTTAAGGGCTCGACATTTCTTGAACCCGTTTGAAATGCTTGCGGTCAATGTGACTCTAACAAGCAGGCCTGCACACTATCACGTTACTGAAACTTCTTACCAAAAACTAACTGCCACGGCAATCATCGCACCAGCCCCATCCCTTTCCACAAAAGCCTCTGGTGACATGAAAGGTGGAGTGCCCGCAATCTCAGTGCCACGGCCCTCAGGGGATAACCTGCGAGGGGGCAGGATCCAAAAGCTGCCATCCCTACCATCGCAGCTCTGCTTCTGAAGACAAACTGATTGGATGCATGATTTTTCTTGAACATTCGAAAAAGATGGATCAAATAGACATGAGCCATTGACCTCTCGAATGGGCCATGATCCTCTCCAAACAGCACCAGAAAGCTGGGCAGCGGGGGCAGCTCCCGCACATCTGTGCCAATCCAAAGTCCACCACCACTACGTGCAGGTCCTTCAAAAAATCTCCCAGGGAGAAGCTATCAAAACAAAAATCTTCGAAATTTTGATTTGAGAATTTGTTTGGGGATGTTTTGGGGATTGTTCGGGGACTTGGGATTGCTTGGGATAGATGTTTGGTTCTCGTGCGTAGTCTAAACTCAAGTCTGGATCATCAATGCATCAATGATTATTCGTTGCTTCGTATAGATTTGCATAACTGGTCTTGTTTACTAAGAACCAAATTGATTATTAATTATGTTCCCGCTAACCAACACCAAACATCAAAACATCCAAGCCTCTCCTGGATAGGTGCCTTCTTTGCGCTCGACATCATGACGTTCTCAGGCTTCAAGTCTTTGTGCATGATTCCTCCGTGAGCGTCTTTGAAACACTGCAACAGGTCTGTGAAGTCTATGAAATATGTTTCGAAAAGGATCTAACACCGAAAGTGTAACAATCGCTGCCCCCATGGGCTGCAAGGGCTGCAAGGTCCAAGACCATGGCAACATGGCCATTGGTCATTTTCACACGTCAGCTTCGGCGCAGGAAAACGCGACCAAATGGCCGGACATGCTTGGATGAAGCCCAAGAATACGAAAACATCTGACATCATCTGACATCTATAGACAATAAATCTGTGCTTCCGGTCATTGAGATTCATCTGTGTATTAATCGATGCTACTTGGGCCTGGTTAGCACGAGAGAGTCATACCATTGAAAGATTCACACTTTTGTCTGTTGGTTTTGGAAGTACCTGCCATTTGAAATTTAGTCCCTTCGTCTCTGATTCAAGGTTCTTGATATTGGTTTACATCAAACTGGAATTGAGATTCACAGGCAATGAATCTCTCGTGACGCCCTCAATCAATTTCAGGTGCCCCATCTTTCTGGGCACAAGATGCATTATCATGCGCTCCGAGAACACGAGTCAGCGAGCAGAGTGGCAAAATCACGCCAAATCATCAAAATTCATTTGACAGTTCCAAAATCTACTCTATGTGGTATCTCTTTGATGAGGTAGTTGGTGATCAATGGTCAAACCCGCAATTCATGATGACCTTAATCACCAATCACATCTCTATACTGCGCTCTCCAACTCGGCGAGAAAACGTCTCACGCTCACGCCAGGCGGTAGCTGGCGGTGAGATCCCCGATGTCCTGCATGTCATCCCATGATTCGCGTCTTTTTTGAATAGGGAATTCCAAATCATATCAAATTACCATCTATTTGCAGTGCAAGAAACAGATCAAAAAACCCAACGAATCACTATGAAACAAAGAGCACCGAAAATGTGGCTGTCCTTGATGGAGTGCCGTCCCGCATTGGTCATGCCAGCGGCTTTACAGGTCTGATGCAAATCTTCAACGATACGAAGCAAGGCTTCCTGGCACGGCAGAGCTAGGGAACCAAAGCAAAGGGTCATTACTGGATCATATGATCCATATATTCATTATTGACTTTGGTGATAGATCAAAATTCCATACAAGTAGCATAAGAACATCTGTTATTTCTCTGTTGATATCTGAAAAGTAATCCATGATTGCTCCATGACCTTCACTTCAAATGAGATCCTTTGGATTCCTTTGGCAATTGACTTTGCATCTTTCTGCCGCACCTTCTGTTCACTGAGGTCTTGCCGCTCTCTGCGACATTCCTCT
The DNA here is from genome assembly GCA_000507305.1 of Breviolum minutum Mf 1.05b.01. Taxonomy (NCBI): domain Eukaryota; class Dinophyceae; order Suessiales; family Symbiodiniaceae; genus Breviolum; species Breviolum minutum. The sequence continues at coordinate 44,283 of DF241116.1, forward strand.
TGGCGACTTAGCAGCCGTTCACCTAAAACGCGTTCGTTGCGGAAATCCTCAAAACGCCTCAAAACGACCCAAAACGCCTCCGGCTCGCAGTCTGTCTCCCTCCTTTAGCGCCTCATCTCTTTCTTTCCTGCAACGGAAAACCATATTTTTGGGAAGTTTTAAGGATCCAGCTCATCAAAGGATAGGAATATTTCCCTTGAAAGTGCAAAAATTCTTGGCTCACTGTGGCCCACAAATCACATGACTCTGCGCCTCAAGGTGCGTATCCGCTCATTGGCGTTGTCAATCTTTCCATTGGCCTCCACTGCTACCTGGACCCAATGGAGAGGACAAGCACAGCGGCAAGGATAGTCTCATAGCCAACAATGCCCGTGTAAAAACCCTTCAAAGGAAACGAAACTCAAGTGGAACCGCCAAGGGCAACTTCCAAAAACCATGCAGCATGACCGCAAGCAAATCACGCGGAGCCCTCCACCATCTTGGCCTTTTCAAGACTAGCCTTCACGGAAGCAATCTCAGCCTGAAACACGTCCACCGGCAATTCCCAAATCAGTTTCAGACCAAGGCTTACTGTGGGGGAGAGAAAATCCATAACCAATCATCAACGCACGCGCAAACAAAACGCGAGGCAATGTATAAGCCTAAGCACATCTACACTTCAGTAAACTCACACAACTATAGAACTTCCCTTTTTATATACTTGCCAGGAGGGTTAGATCTTTGGATTTCTCCAAGGCAACATACATCCGGGTCCAGCATTCAAACCAACTCGCCACGAGCTCGACACCTTCAATGCTTCATTGCTCTCGCGGCACTTCCGAGCCTCCACCTGCAGGGAGCCAAACCTCCAACCTGTTGTTGGGGCCTTGCTTTTGAATCCTAGGATCATGGGAAAGGGAAGAAAAAATATCCCAAAAAGATGGAAAGCCATTCATTCACAAACGAAAAAAAATCGTGCAAAAAGTCTTGATTCCCCCTTCAGGACCTGCGCCAGCTGTGCCCGTTGTAAGGCGTCTTGCCTTACCCATGGCAGTGCTGGACTGAAGCTATGTGAAACACCCAAACAAATGTCGGTGTCTGATTTTTCAACGATCATCCACCATTCATGTTGAAAACGTCCAACGCCTCGCCCTACAAGTACGTACTGAGGATCCAACCCATTGGACACCTCGACAATTGAGAAATGCAGTTTCGCTATGAAATGCCAATATGAAGGAGCATTCGTGATGGCGACGACGATGATGATAATGATGGTGATGGGGATGGGGATGATGGTGATGGGGATGGTGCGTGGGGCGCGTGGTCATCGTGGTCATCGAGGTCATCGAGGTCATCGAGGTCATCGAGGTCATCGAGGTCATCGAGGTCATGGTCCTCTGCCTCACGTCAAAAACTAAATGGTCATTCTGGGATTCCACACTCTGGATGATTGGTCGCTACCCGAAAGACCTCAACCGAACCGGGGATATTTGATGCGAACCAATAGAACCTTCTAAACGGGTTGGTCCGCTTTTGCCATGCGTGGCCTTTGCGATCCTTTTAAACACCCACGAAACTCACAGGCAGACTGTTGGGACAAAACTATGCTTTCCTTTCCACAATCGATGATGATCACGGTTTTGGTGCTTTCACACTGTTTACTTCCATGAAACACATGTTTTATCTACATCTTAGGATTCTTTGAGGATCTTGTCCACTCTATTCACATCATTCTGTACTCCAGATCTTCTCTATAATATTCGTGCATAAATTTCATGGACAATGCTTCAATCTACCTCAATGCTTCGCTCCAAAGCCAAATCTGAGGATTACCAACCAGGCCGTGAACGAAGCTGATTCTTCAAGTCCTGCAGCTGAATCATCGCCCTAATCTGGAGTCCAATCTTTCACCCACCAAATCCTTGGGCTGTAGTCCATCTTAGCAATTTTAGGAAATCCCACCAAAATCTCCCTAAAATTCACCCAGGAAACCGACTTTTTTGTGTTGTTTTCCACCAAGAACAAAACACGCCCCGTATCCGTATCCTGAATCTTCTGTGCTTGACTCTGCACCCGAGCAATGGCATCCTGCCGGTGTTTGGGTCGGACGGAACTGTGTCAACTTCTGCAGTTTTTTTTTACAGTTCAAGAACGCATTAAAATATCAAACATCTCTCCCAGTTTTTTTCTTCCATCAATGATGTGCTCCTGAATTTGCGATGCTGTTGCAGAGTCCCCATGTCGGGATGACCTGCAGTGGGCATTTCCACTCAGATTCCAACCTCTGTTTCGGCCTTTCGTCCCCTCAGCGGCCAAGCTCCCCGGCACACCATTCCGAGCCTCGCACAGTGCTGAGAGGCAAACCTTCATCCCTTCTGCAGCAGCAATGCTGGACATGCTGAGGGCACAAGCATCACACTTTTCTTTGTTGGAAGCAACTCAACGAGCTCATCCACAACCATTGCTTGTGGAAAGCTCTGGGGGCACGCAGCCCTATATATAGGGTCAAAGGCTCTCACGCCTTGACCCAGACGCCCAAACGACCGTCCACGGGCCAAACTGTCTGGCCGCCCGTCCAAAACGCGCACATTTGGCACTCTAAGACTCTGTCTGCTGCAGGTCTCCAGCGAATTAGATAATTGGAAAACGTCTGAGCCGCACAGAATCGCAGCTAGAATCTCCCTGCAGCATGCATTACGAATTCAACATAATTTTCACAAGATTCACAAGATGTTTTCATATGTTGTCTATCATATCTGCCATGATGTTTCTCAGCAAGAAAAAGACAAAGGTCACAAGATCTCCCATCTTGCCTTCCATTTAGAAGTACAAGGGGATTTCACGACCTCCAAACTCCTTTGTTTCACCTTCACCAAACGCCACGCGAATCCGATGATCCCGTTTTTCAAACGGTTCCTCTTTATACATCGACCTCCACATCCTTAGGACTATCCTTGGGAGTCTCCACCTTGGCCTTGGTCTCCTTGGCCGCCTTGCGGCCTGGGCTAAGCACCCGATCAAAGCTGGCGATACGCTCGAAGACGCCCTCGTGGGCCATGGGATCTCGGCGGAAGCCCTCTGTGAAGCTGGGCCTCAGTGAGTTTCAGGTTGATAAATTTCTGTGAAATGTCACTGGCTGGATCAGATGTTGGCTAATCTGGGACCTTATGATCTCAGATCTCCCAAAGGTTGTTTGGATGTATAAAAAAAAACAGTGAGATTTTTCACATCTTTCCACCAAGGGCACACGCTCGGAAGTCGCACTGCATCATCCGAGGATGTGTACTCAATGGCACGTACCAGGTGGTTGGCCTGCGACGGAGCCGGTGCCGCAGTACACGCTTCAGAACAGCGAAAGCCACAGCACTGCGGTTGGACGTGAATCTGAATCCTTGTCCCGCCGTAAACTGAACATGGCAATGGAAATCCACCACGGATGTAGATTCTAGATGGTATATTGCAAATGATAGTATTGTCTTTTTTGAATCTTTGTTGAAACTCACGCATGTTCATTTCCATGTTGGTTCACCATACAGCCAAAAAAAATAAACCCTCCTTCTCAATGATCTTCTGGCTGCTCAAGTTGAGCGTGTGGAAGGTGATCGTTTTGCCTGTGGACATCTCTGAGTCTCAGGTACACCACTTTTTACAGCTAAGGGTCATGAAGGATCAGGCGCTTCAAATACCAAAGTCTTCAACTATCTCAACTCTTCTCATGATTTTCCAAGCCATCAAATCTTACCCACTTTCTTCAAAAAAATCAGCCCCATCATCATCATCATCATCATCATCATCATCATCATCATCATCATCATCATCATCATCATCATCATCATCATCATCATCATCATCATCATCCATCATCATNAAAAATCAAGCCCATCCATCATCATCATCATCATCATCATCATCATCATCATCATCATCATCATCATCATCATCATCATCATCATCATCATCATCATCATCATCATCCCCCAGGTTTCATCTTTCCACACCTGACCTTCATTCTTATAGTTTAAGGCAATCTTGTGTAAAGTTTCCACCGAGGTGAAGTCCATCAAAGTGGCTTCACCAAAACGCAACTCCACTTCCTCTGGATCTCTGGAAGGATCCAATAACTTCACCAAACGATTAGCCGAGGTGAAGAACAATGGACCATCCACCTGAGAGGGAGAATCACCCAACAAAAATCATGGGACCTGTCCTTTGTGGTTGGATGGTGTTGATTCGCGGTGATCTCAAAGAAGCAATGATCCATTGAAGCCGGAAAATGCAGCAGGAAAATTTATGATGATTTTCATGTTTCATTGAAAAAAAGGATAGGAATGAGTATTCATGTAACCGGAAGTACATTTCCTAATGAAAATAGGAATTCTTCCATGCTTCACCTTGGAATCATAAGGTCTGCTTTTAGCTATTGTTTTCCTACCTTTCTTGTAGCAGAAGCTCCAACTCCAAAGTCTCACCCTTCACCAAGTCGCATCGTAAACCTTGATTGCACCAGCCCTGAGAGGTCACAAGAAAAACCAGCCATGGATGGTCAGTCAAATTGCTGGTTGTTATGTCTGAAGGTCTCGCAATCACCAAACTTCTTCACTGAGCCTGTCTGTGTTTACATTTTCGATCATGCTCAAATCGCTAAACAGTAGATTGAATCCGCTGAGTCTAATCGGACCAAGTGTCATCGATTCGCTAAGCTTGAAGTCGTTCCCAGCATCCCATGCAAAGCTAATGGCGCAAATGGAGACTCCAACAAGCACCGCCACTGCGATGTTGGTCTGCTTCGACAAAATCGTCACCACCTTAAAGCAACTCACTGGCAGTTCAAGGATGGCAGTGTGAGATGTGATTGAAGTTCTTTAGACTTTAGATGAAATTGACAAATACTATGGCTATCACATGGTATCATGAGATATCACAGTTTTACAACCACAACCACAACCACAACAACAACAACAACAACAAGAGGAAGAAGAAGAAGAAGAAGAAGATGATGATGATAAGCCGTATATCAGTTGGATGGGAAGTCATTAGATGACCACCAAGGCACCAAGACCACCAAAGCTTCAATACGAGGCACCTTCAGACTGCAAAATCGGATGAGAAGGCTTCAAGATGGTTCAGCCTTGATATATCATTGCTGTATCGTTTATTTATTTGGACGTATTTATACTATACTTATATATCATATTGATATTATGTTGATATTATATCAATATCATGTCAATATCAGATAGATATCATTGATGTCACGCTACATTTATCCAATCCTTGACTCAAAGCTGGCCTTGCGATGCAAGTTCAGGTAGTCTCGCAGGCACTTGGGCAAAATCGCGGCAAAGATCATTCCCAAAGAGAACCACTTGAATGTGTGCAGCACCACCACGATCATGATGCCTATATTGGCAAGATTGGCAGTGCATTCAGCTCGGATATGGCTGCTATCATCTAAAACAAAATTTCTGGCCTGCCAGTGCAGCAACTGGAATGAAGTTCAACAAGCTATAGGCACCCATCACAGAAGCCATTACCACAAGGGCCGTGCAAGTCCTTAGCAAAGGCTTGCCGGGAAAGGAATCCTCCCCTTGAAAGGGGAACCATTAAGTCGGAAATTTCATGACTGTAATCCTGTTGGCTCTCAATAGGCTCCAACAAAAATCAGACTGCAAAGCAGTCCATTTTCCGGTATACTCCCCAACTTGCCAAGAGACGGGGCCATACGTCCTCGACCACCATTTAATACATTGATGGTCGACAAACCGATCATGGCATTACCACCCATGCCACCCAGGAAGCCTCCCAGGATTGAGGCTTAACTGTGCGATTTCAACCGCATCAACCCCCAACCGCCATGAGCCCCGCATAGCCCCTGCCCTATTTGGATGCGTGCCTGATACAATGTTTCCCAGGCCCATGGCAAACAAGGAGCGATCTCCCTCGCTTGGGGTTTTGGTAAAGGATTCCACGACCTGGCTTTCTCTTGGAACAAAAAAAGACAACCCTTTCAAACAGCTGGGTAGGAAATCAATGGATTTCTATTAGGATTCTGAAGTTCAGATTGACACACCCTTCTAACCAGAATTTCGACCTCCGATGTCATCAAAGACTCAATGGAACCCACCACGCACAGCAGGATGCCTCACAAGGTCGTTGCAAAATATTGAGTCTGGCTGCAAAGATCGTTTCTAGTGGCTTCAATCTTTGGCTGTCAGGTTTCAATCGCACCTTGTACGATAATGTTCTGAATGGAAGTCCAGGAGTTCACAATCTTGTCCAAATCATAGCCAGTGGATGGATGTTCCACAAAGAAAGGAATAGGGAAGGCGGTCTCTGCTGTGAACTCCTGAGCCGGCGGGATAAGGCTTGAAGTGGTCAGGAGTGTGTTTGGTACGTTGGATGAAGGGCTTGAGATGAAAAGGCCAGATTCATGTCTGTTAACAAGGCGCAAAGGAGCAACACCTCATGTCGAATATTGTCCAAGTCCCACGAGTTCATGAAATGTTCACTTCCCTCTTTGAATCGACACGGATCTTTGCCGAGGTTCACTCACATCCCCAATGGTATCAGTTCTCGAGCCACAATTGCGCACCACCGCAAACTCCAAGAGGATCGCGACCAAAATAGCCATCAAAGAGGATGGAATCACTTTGAAGATCTGCAAAGGTACCTACGCGGCACCAGATAACTACCATGACTGCGATGAAGCAACACAGAGAAAAGGCTGTCGAAGAAGATATTTCATTCAAACACTATATATGTTAAAACACAATGTTTAACTTTGTTGTTTTTAATGCTTGATTGTTTGGGAAACTCCCACCAAATCATCTACGGGAGTAATCATTGATCTTTTTTGCAAAGTATTGTTTAAGGTATTCATCAACCGCTTTGCAAGCAGTCGTTTTCCGAACAGGTAAATTGTAGGAGATGAAGCAGTTCTTTAATAAATTGCTTTGTCATGATTCTCTGGGCAGAAAGTAGCTTGCAAGAGATAAAGCAAATATCTACAATGTGCATTTAAATTTTCAATAACAACTATCGCTGCTTCTATTGATTCCTGAACATTTGATTGTAACAAGTAAACCAATCCTCCATCAATCATATTCATCAACAAACACATTCAACAAGCAAAAGTATCCTCTTTGTATCAAGCATTGCTATTTCAGTACACAAAAACAACTCTTTGCTCTTGTCACTGCTGTTCAATTGTGTTCTTTAAGATCTAAATAACTTATTCACGTGTAATCACTTCCTTGCCACAGGATGTTTCTTTTTATTTTGCTTTCTCAGACTCGTCAGATCATGCTATCGAAGGCATCGTAATATAAATATATATATATATATATTTATACATATTTACCTTAAACCTCTCTTGAGACTTGACATTCGGCTTCAAGTGCATTGTATATGTATGTATATATATATAGGTTTGCGCATGCTGTGAGGCTAACATGACTATGAGGCCATTAAGAAGGAAACAGAACCGGCCATTCCCAAATACAAGTTCCAAATTTCCAAATGTACATATTGTTGGATGGACGTGGGACAATTGAGACCTTGCCTTGCAATGTCCACGCTTCAAGACTGTGGGAACACCCCCCCTTTGTGCACCTTGGGGAGAAACTCCATGGTGAGCATGGAGACCGCAGTAATCACCTGAAGTGGGGTCAGAGCTAATTGTTGGCGTGATTTTGAAAGCACTCCAACGGAATTGCAAATTGCAACACATGCAAATACAAATTCCATGGATGCCTGCACTTTAACCTTCACCAAAAATGCTGTTTGGTTTGGAGCTTTATGTAGGCCTTAGTCCTGGGTTCTCCCAGTTCTCCCATTCAACGACGACGAGACACCAACATCCACATCAGTTCATATCCTTCTTTCCAGCCAGAGCTTCTTGCCTGCAGCCAGCATCAATCTGAAGGGACTTCAATACACACATTTTACGATCTGCCCAAAATACCAGGGTTTCCGCAATTAAAATCATAATCTCAAAACCTGAATCTAAGCAATATATACACTTCCATTTCAGGTTCCCATCAAAAAAAACATGGAAGGATTCCAAAAGGTCATGAAAGCACTCGAATCTCCCGACTCACCAGCAATCCCTGTCCTCATCGTGAAAAGGATGAAGTTGTGCCAGGCCAATCACTATCGCCAAGCCGTTGCAAAAACCAACCATGACCTGAGTATCGGGGTTCATCGCTTGTTTTAAGAGAGGTGGGCGTTCCGAATTCAAACTTCATGGTCATTGACTGGAAATGCCTTTAGCTTCTCTGGATCATTTGTTGGAAATATGTCGTATGTTTTTTTTGTTGAGATCTCAGGATTTTACGGTGATCTTGAAAAGCTTGCTGCAATGAATTGGAACGCATGTCAGCCCAAATATCACAAGAAGCAAAATAGGGAGTGACTCTTCTGAAACTACACCTGGAAATTTAATTAATTACTACAGTTTCTATTTCTGTACATCCATCAATTTTGCTAGCAAAATTACCAATCCCGCAGCCAAATGGGCAACCACGTGGTGACACCTGAGCTTCCAAGCTGGAGTCGGTAACAGCAAAATGAAACGAGACAGATTCGCCGCACTGGCTGCAAGCATCAGCACTCCTGGCGACCATTTTTCACAAAAAAAAAATCGTTGCGACCTGGCTGTGGCACCCAAGTGTCTGGCAGCTCCAACAAAATACGGCATCAATTAAAATGTATGCATGAACATTTACATACCTATGTGATCTTATGTATGTAATTTATATACACCAGCACCATATACCAAGACTTCACCCATGTCCAGGAACTTCTTTTTGAGAGGGATTCACTAATTTGGGGACATTTCTCACTTGCAACTCAATGGAGAGTATCAAACCATCAGAGTTGGTCGAATGATCAAGCGTTGTTTGCAGGCATATGTGGCAGTAGGGGTGAACTAGTCAACCCCCTCACAATCAATCACACACACAAAAGCTGGTCTTGGAATGAGAAACTCGCCAAAGAGTCTGGGGTACTGCGACCAAAATGATTTCGAAGTAACATAGATCGACCTGTTATGATTCTGGGAATACTTTGGCTCAATCAAATGTGAGCCAATGTCGCCTTCGGTTCATCCCAACCTTACCAAGACCTGGTGACAATTACCACCTTGCCACCACATCCTGCCAACATCACTGATGGGAAAAGAAGTTCAACGTGTTCGCCATTGCCACCTGCAAGACTGCGTGCTTCAGCCAAGCCCCGAAAGGATATCCAGAACTCTGTGAATAGTGGGATTTCAAAAACAAAACTATAAATTCCTGCAACATTTCAGCCACCAACACCCAAATATCTTGGACTTGAATCCAACACCCAAAACAGTGCTCCCCATCCCGGCAGAGATTGAGTCACTGGTTTTTCGCCCAAACGTGGCTGTATATCTCCAAACTCCAACCAACGCCATGCAGCCGTGGGAAGTGTAAACTTCGAGACAAAAATCCTGCCCACCCTTCTCCTAAAGACCTTAGACCTTGCCTGCTTTCTCAGGCACTGGTAGGAAGGTGGCAATGATCGCTGCAAAAGCTCCCGTGGCGCCGTTCACCATGCCCGGCCTCTCTGGTAGAGAGTTGGTCGTTCCAGCGTTTTGATCTTAGAAGCCTACCATTTCAACAAGACCAAGGTAGGTCCGGTTGGCGGTCCGGCCCCACACACAACCCCGCCACCATAGAACCCGATGTTCATCCCGAAAACCCTACCCACAGCCGCCACAGCCTGCCGCCGAGCAAGCTGCAAAAGAGCCCTGAGCAGGACTGGGACCAGGGAAAACCACTGTAACTTCGCAGTTGACCAAATGACACTCTGATGCTCAGCTGGCAACCATGTTGCACGTCATGCAATAGCTCAACTTGAAAGAAAAACGCGTCAAAGAACCCATGCTGACCCATGCTTCAAACAGATCCAGACATGATTGACGGTAGCTGATGGTTCCCTCCGCTTAACAAGAGTCTAGATATCATGACTTGATTCCAATTTTCAACATAACAATCCATTATCAATGACCCGATCTACATATTGAATACAGTGAATCAAAAAAACTCTACAAATGTCTGTTGTGTATAAATATGTATAGAGCTGAAATGATAACCAGCAAACTCCACCTACCAAGGCATCCAAGAGACCCATGACCCAGGCTGCATGGAGTGCCACGTGGGGTCGTACATGCGCTAAAAAGGCGAAGGCCACCGACTCGGGAACCTATTGGATAAAACGGGCAACCAGGATGACTTGGGATGTAAAGTTCACAAGTGTTGAAGATGATATGGAAAATTAACATTTGTGATGACAATGTTTGATCTATTTGAATCAAGCTATAGTATTTTTTTGATTTGTACAAGCTACAGCAACTTTACTGAATTTATTCCAGATTCATTTCTACAACTTATATAAAATATAAGAGTGATTTCAATGATTATATACATACCGTTACATACGTCATACGCACTGCGCTAGATGACTCTGGATGATTGAAAGTTGGATCATCAAATCGTTGGATGTAGAAATCTAGCAGGAACATTGGCCTCAGGATTGAGGTACACCCTGCCTGTGCAAAGCCAATGGTGATGCCAAGCAGGACTTCCTCACGGGAAACAGAATGGAAGGTTTCAGTTCCACATAAGTTTCCACAAAAAAAATCCAACTAGAAAGTGAAATTCAATGTCCAGGAAGGCTCATCGTCTAAGTTCCTATTCTCCCAACCTGCTTTGCTCCCCAACAACACTAGTGAGGCAATCCTTGGTCACGTAACTGGCATTGAGCCCTTCCAAGGTCGTCAAATCCTTGGGCAGAAACCTGCCACCTGAGATCGACGAAGTGCACTGATGCTCCCCGAGGTCAAAAAAAACAAAGGTGATGGGTTGATGGGTTGGATTACAGAAAACGAGGTGTAGGTGGATGATGATGATGATGATGATGATGATGATGATGATGATGATGATGATGATGATGATGATGATGATGATGATGATGATGATGATGATGATGATGGGGATGATGATAGGGTATGGGTTGCATGGCAGGCAATCATCTAGATTATTGCTGAGGATATTATGATGTGAGTCAATGAAAATCTGGAAGAGATCACACATACAACATACACTTCGAGATGATTGCAGAGAGTATTTAAAGTCAGAAGTATCCAAGAATCCGGGAAAAAACAAGAAGATATCCACTGCAGTCATTCGAAAATGGGAGATCTTCCAACGGCTAAGGAACCTAGGCCAAACCATCCGCCCGTTGCAGCGGTCACATTCCTGGCAGATCCTGGCAACAAGCATCAAGCATGAAGCCAAATGTGCACATTAAACATGTAGAAAGACCATGAACTATGAATTGAACTACTGAAACATAGCAACATGAGAATATGACATATCAGATGCATTCAAATGTCAAGAATTTGTTTCACGAATAGTGTATTGACGCATCCTTTGTGAGCTCCACAGACAGATATGTGTATCGGCTTTGGCATGCAACTGTAACCACGTCCGGAGAGCAGCGTTGAGTGTGTCCTTCTATACTCCGGAATTCATTAATCAGTAGCTCTGGAAGTAGTCCATTTTCACATCTCTACAGTACCCTTTTTTTCTCTCCTTGCAGAAGTCTCATAGTCTCTGAACACTACTCTCTTACAAAGTCCCTCATAGAGTGCTCCCCACCGGCCCCTAATACTGGCCTTTCTCAAAGATCCGAACTTTGCGGCTCGTTTCCGTGCCAACAGTCCTGCGGCAAGCTGCAAAGTGGCAGGAATTTAGTAGAGATGACCTTACACCCCAAAAAGCGATAGCTGTGTCAATCGTTCCAAACTGCCAAATTTTAGGCAATTTCTTTCTGGAGGAATGTGGCAGCTGAGGAATGCCTTCAATTTGCAACACCGTTCCCATTCAGTCTTTGAACTGGGTTGAGATAGTGGAGCATCCGTCATGGCGCCAGCTCTTTGGCCCACAAGGTTTTTTGTCGAAGGGTCGCGGGCAAAGGAAAAATTGTTTGAGAAGCTGCGGTTTCAATGGAGCAAGCAACAATGCAATAGAGGCATCAAAGCCATAGCTGCAAACGCACCTATCGGACATGAACATGCCAATTTGAAAGCTGCTCAAAATTGAAAATCCACAGATTTGGTGATGTTTCAAACTTTAAACATGAGGATTTCAGAACTTTTTGTTTATGGCAGTATCCGGCCTTGAGCCCGTGCTGGTGAAGACTCTGACTCATGGTCACGTGCTGCATCTGTGATCTCAGTAGAGCACCTCGGTGGCTTGCAAAGAAAAAATGTCAACCCTTGGAAATCTACAAAAAATTGAGGGATATACATAAATTAAAAGTCAACCAAACATTTCTCGATACAAAATGACAACGGCCCTTTGTGTCCATCTTTTCAGCACAAAAAGTCTGAGGTTGAAACTCCATCGCTCATCTTTAAGGTCGCTGGAGATATCCAAGCCCAGGGTCATCTTGCCTTCAGTCGCCTCATCCTGCATGCATCGATTCCCTTGATGCAACTGAGGTTTCCCGGGAACCTTTCCACAACTCAGGGACATTATCATAGAAAAAACAAAACATAAAAACAGACATATTTATATGATTAAATGATATGTACTAAAAATTATGAGGTACTTTAATGAACACCTCGAAGCTATCTTGAGCGTGGCTAGACATATATTATATTGGCAAATCACTCAAAATTACCCATATGTCATATACTATTTACTGTACGTTTGTACTGAATCACCCAAAAAACCTCTTCAATTCTTGCCATCACAATCTTTCTCTTGGACTGCTTGAAGGAGTTATTGCACATCTCGGTAGGTTTCTCCAACAAAGACGTCTAGTACATGTGGTGCACCCCGGGTTGTTTCTGCACTGCAATCTTTAACGGCTGGCTTCCGAAGATCTGCATCTTTCAAAAACGCAGAATATTAGTCGCCAAATCAGGACTCGTGATGCTTATGAATTTTGAATCAAAGAGCTCTAGCGGAAAAGAGCGCTGCTCTCAATATCAGTCACAAATCAGGAATCGTGATGTTTGCCAATGATCTGCAGCCGCCAAACGCAGAGCCCCCAATCTCAGTCACTGAATCAGGAATATTGACGCTCTCCAAAGAGCTGCAGCCCTCAAAGGCATAGCTCTCAATCGCATTCACGGAATCAGGAATATTGATACTTGCCAAAGAGCTGCAGCCGCTAAAGGCAGAGCTCCCAATCCTAGTCACGGAATCAGGAATATTGACGCTTTCCAAGAAACTGCAGCGTCTAAATGCATCATTCTGTATCACAGTCACTGAATCAGGAATCCTGATGCTGGTCAAAGAGGTGCAGCCGTCAAAGGCTCTGCTCTCAATCTCAGTCACAGAATCAGGAATTCTGATGCTTACCAAAGAGCTGCAGCCGTCAAAGGCAGAGCTCCCAATCTCTGTCACGGAATCAGGAATATTGATACTTGCCAAAGAGCTGCAGCCGCTAAAGGCAGAGCTCCCAATCCTAGTCACGGAATCAGGAATATTGACGCTTTCCAAGAAACTGCAGCGTCTAAATGCATCATTCTGTATCACAGTCACTGAATCAGGAATCCTGATGCTGGTCAAAGAGGTGCAGCCGGCAAAGGCTCTGCTGGGAAGCTCAGTCACAGAATCAGGAATATTGATGCTTGCCAAAGAGCTGCAGCCGGCAAAGGCTCTGCTCCCAATCTTAGTCACTGAATCAGGAATATTGATGCTTGCCGAAGAGCTGCAGCCGTCAAAGGCAGAGCTCCCAATCTCTGTCACTGAATCAGGAATATTGATACTTGCCAAAGAGCTGCAGGCGTCAAAGGCAGAGCTTCCAATCTCAGTGACAGAATCGGGAATGGTAACCTTAACTATTTTTGTGCAGTCGCTGAAGGGCCCCACTGGAAACATTTGTCACCGTCTGAGGGATATTCACCTGGCAAAAAGCTTGTTTACAGACAGCGCTTTTAGTTGCAGCCTCGATCTCGTTTCGTCTGTATATGACTGTCATGTCCGACTCAGCATGCAACGCTGCTTCACTCAGCGTCTGAGCATCGTTTAGTAAGCAACTGCCGTGCAAGACCTCTACTTTCAGAATTTTCTGCTCAACAGGATTGCCAGGAAACTTCTCAAGGAGCATCCGCTTCAGCTGTGGCACGGTTTCGATCTCTGTAACATCAATTGTAAAGACACCGCCTTGTAAAGTCTTCACTTGCAATTCACACAGGGACATGGCTGCAATTGGATGCGCCTATCTAAAAAAGATCCAGGGAAAATCTTCAGGACTCCTGACTCTCCCTGACAGCTTGCAAGGGACTTGGCTTATGAATTTATCGAATACACGGATTTTTTCAGGGGATGACATGACATCACATCTGGTGGAATGTTTTTCAGGGATAAACATCCACAACTCCCAGGCCCAACTTCACTGACTTGAACACAGCTTCACTGACTCGGAAAATCCAGGTGTTTCAGGGATCTTTCCAAGCCTCACCCTTTGTTGAACAAAGGATAGCCTGGAAGATGTATAGCTCACTTGCTGGAAAACAATCTTGAATCTTGAAATGGTTCATTTCAAACCACCCTTTTTCCGAGAAAGATCTCACTTTAGAATTCGCTTTCATCAATCCGGATAGATCCTCCGAAAAACTAACGAATGGAGGGCCCCAAAATGATGGGCTTTGGATACAATGTATCTCTGGCTTCAAATATGGCCCTCTGATAAATTAACATAGGAATGGAAAACAACCATATTTTTATAGGAAATACATCGACTCAAATGGTGGATTTCCAATTGCAAAGCGAAGAAAGCTGTAGGCAGACCAGGAAAAAAAACTAGTAAATTAGTAATAATACCTCGTCACCCTGCTGTTTTCAGCAGCAAGGAGACCAACAAAGGCCTTCAGAACGTCTCAGACAGTATTATTATTTGTATCTTCGAATTCCACTTTTGATGGTCATCCACTCTTTCATGTGCATTAAAATTTGAACAACCCACCTGACATCCCCATGTCCAATACTTGGACTCCCAACTGCTTTGCAGAGAGAGAGGCAAATCTTTGGCTGGAACAAATGCCGACTCCTTCGGTGGCTAAGCGCTTTTCGATCTCACGGCGCGTCCCTAGCAGGCAAATATCTCCCATGAGAAAAGCGAGATTCCGACACAAAGAAGAAAAAAACAAATTCCCTCACATCTTGCGAAACGATCCCTACTTTTCCCTACACATTTTTTAAGTCCCAAATCAAATTGATCAATTTCACTGGCGCCCCAAATAAACCTGGTGTTTTTTTTTGGCACTTTTCACACCCACAGCTTCCCCCAAGGTTTGCTCCCATCATTCAGCTTCTGCTCCAGCTCAAACCCGGAGCCTGGCAGGTTTGAAGTCCGCTGCTTAGCAAAAAGGCGTCCCGACTGCCGCCTGGCCTGGGGACTGTGGGTCCACATCAGGAGGATCCAAGGTGATCCATGTCCTCAATCCAGTGAGAGAATAGTAACCAAAACGGACCAAATACTTCCACCTGAGGTCGAAACTGATAAAGCATCTTGAGGCCAAGAACTCTCAGCTGTGCCAAAGGAAGCCTGGCATATGAATAGTGTAAGGGCAGGGTTGAAGAAATCTCAGCCCCTCTTCCTCTTCATCTTCAAGGTATCAAGTTCTGACTTGCCATACCACGTTCCTCGTCATACTCTGAGAATCTCTACAGAAAGTAACTCTACTCTTTTTTCATAGACATGGTCCAGGGTCAACCAACAAGCGCGTGCCTCAGCTCCCCCAAATGACGCCGGGAACCAGGAGACGCCGTTGGGGATGAAGCCTCAAAACATCGAAAAGTTTGGCCCAAACTGTTTTGGATTGTAGATGTTTCGGGGTTTGCACTACACCCCAACCTTCCCAGTTGCGCTGTGCTAGGGCCGTTTTCACGTGTCAAGTCACTTGCCCCTGGAGATGGCATTTAAAAGGGGAATCTGCCACTTAAGCTGCCCGACCCAAGCCCTCAGCTGCAACACTGCATCAGACTTCACTTGCCTTGGATCGGAGCATCTGCGGATCTTGGATTCGGAAAATCTCAAAATGACAATCGCTAAGGTGCTTCAATTCCCAGGCTCTTCCGGGTGTGCTTTCCTTCTCCGGGTCCGAACGCCTTGGATCATCAGTCGCCATGATGTGCCATGAAGTACGCAAAAAGTGCACTTGCGACTTTCAACGAGGCCCTTGATAGGACCTACATCTCAACCACATGATTTTTTCTGCTGAACTTCTGCCAAAACCACTGCAAGCCTGCCCTCCCTCCTGAGGCTCCAAACGTCAGATCTCTCAAGGAGACTAAAGTTTGCTCACCAGGACTCAAGTCCATGCCCCGCACCTTTTCTCCAGTCAGGGATGAGTTTTCAGAAAAAGTTCCCCCCCCCCTCACTTTGCCTCATGGCAGAGCACATAGATGTCCATGGTCACTGTGGATGAGCTACCAAAATCCACCAAGCAAGCCTTAGAGAAGGAAGTGGATTGCGCGAGTGCAGCCAGAACATGAGACCTCATGCATCATGAAGTAATTTGTGCATCATGTCTTTCGTGAGAATCAACTACAGGAACAATCTTGAAGTTCTACTGGTCTACCTTCCATATGCAAGATTGATTCCTCGGCAAGACCCAATATGGGGCACCCTCAAAGACAGATCACGAACAAAGTGGACCAAATAAGAAAAAATAGTACTAAACAACACACAATATTCAGTTTCATTATTGTTCCATTGCGACTGCGACTTGTGCTTGCAGAAATGCGCTTTGATCATCTTGAATCAATCTGCATCGACACAGAGCACCAATTATTTTCTCACTGACAAAGCGAGATGCTGCAACTCTCTAAAGGCTGCATAGTGTACATCATGCTGAGCTGCCGAAAGCTAGTTGTGCTCCAATCCCCCAAGGTGCCACTAGCCTGTGGCTACAGCCGTATGGCCTAAATTTGCCTAAATCGTGGCCTCAAACTAGCCTCAAATTGCTTTTTTCAAGCTCGACACTGGGAAAACTTTCACGACAGTCTTTGCAGGCTGTGCTTTTACCATAACTTCCTTCCCGAACATAACCTTCTTACCGGCTTTCTTTGCTGGCTTGTTTCTTGTCTTGATCATGACAAGTCCTGGAAGAACAAACTTGCCAGACTTCTTCACCTCCTTGGTGCCAATCTCAGCCAAAGTGTTCAGGATGGTGCTGATGTCAGCCTTCTTCAACTCCGTGGAATTGGCCAACTCACCCGTGAGACCTCCCTTGGTCATGACCTTTGCAGTGCTCACTTTCTTGGCCTTCATCACCTTCGTTTTCATTGCTTTCATTGCTCCGGCCATTTCGAAAGGATCACGAGGGAGAAGTGTCGGAAACAAACAGTTTGAGCCAAAATCAACTTTCAAATTGGAACGGTTGTCGTTACGATTGCAAATTCGATGCTACATGCCGAAAGGAAATGACTGATCAGGATACCTTTCAAGTCTATAGCCAATTCAAAACATGAAAATCTTTGCACCTTCAAAACCAAGAGTTTCAACCACTCCCCAAGTGAAGCTGTACAATTGCTTTGCCCGGCAACTTCGCGACCTCCAGCCAAAAGTCTCATGAGGCCACGACCTCAAAACATCACCAAAGAGCATTTTGACCATCTGTGTCATGGTTTCACCATGTTTTCACCATGTGAAACACACGTTTGAGTCTGAAGGGAAAGTGTGTTCCAATTCATGGCTGTAAATGGTTTCACTGCGGTACACCTCTTCCAGGGACATTATATTTCGTGCCGAAGTGCCCGTGGTCGCTGCTGCAGCACCGCCTGCCATTGCCTCGAAAGGCGGTTACGGACTCATGTTTTCTTAAAAATCAAAGGTATATATATGTATACAAATACTTATATATATATATATATATTTAAAAATCTATATATAAATGAAAATTCGTGCAAATATCTGTTTAATTTCAAGTAAATAAACAAAAATACAAATATATATATATATATATGTTTATACATATGGGAGGGGCCTATTTCCTTGCGACGTTTTTCGCAGTGTGCAGCCCAAAAGGCTGATAGAAACCCTTTAGCAAAAAAAACATTGGTATTTACAGTGCTTTGACGCAGTGCATGCACAAAACTATCATTAGAAAATTCAATTTTTCACCATTTTCATTGTCTAATTCCAAATTTCCGCTCCACAATTCTTCGAAATCATGCGTATTGTGATGCCTTTTGGACATTTTGTGATGTGGGCACCCGCTCATTTTTTTTCTATTTCCAAAACTCGTTTTTTTTTTCGGTCTCAGCAGGGTATGGCAGGGTCGGCGGCACGGACCGCCGCCGCATGTGTGGCCTTCGGCATAACACGGCCCTGCAGGATGTTTGCGTAAGTTGTCTGGTTTCGGAACCGTTCATTCAAATTTTTCCTTCCCACCGCAGGATGCTACTGATGCCTTTGATTGAAAACAAATTCAATGGGGGAGACTTGCTGGGTTTGAGGGCGCTTCAAACATGTTTTTGGGGGTGGTCTGTAAGTCTTGAAAGGGCATGGTACCACAGCAACTGACGTTCGTCATGCGTTGCAAGAGGCATTTCATCACCTGAGTTTGGCCGGCACAGGTTAAGTAAATGTAAAGGCCAAATTTCTTCCGGCTCAGGCGGGCGACCTGAGGGACAAAATGGATATGCGCGTCAGGTAGGCGCAACTATCCATTACACCACTGGATTTGCTTGTAAATTGCGGCGCTATTGGCTGCTCCGATCAAAACAGCTTTGCTGGAGAGGATCAGGAGCATGCGAAGCTTTTCAGGCGCAGGCAAGATCCTGTTCGTCATACGACACCTGGCGTTCAATCCAAAGCGCAATTTCACCTCTATGGCGGTTCAAAACGTTCTTCGGTTGCCAGGATTCGCGAGCGCAATGTGAGGTGCGGTACATGTCTGCTTGAAATTCAGCTACAGCCGAATTCCATGAGAAGGACTCTGCACTGGAACGGGTCCATCGATTTCCTTCAGCGTTAAGTCCTAGCGTTAAGGCAGTGAACACACGTTTACTCCAGCTCCCAGGTCTTGATCCACCCTTGAATTTCAGCAACCACAAACAAAACAACATGGGAATTGCACGATACCAAATTGCCTCCGAGTTTCCAACCCACCCTTATATCGACAAGGCGCCATCCTGATAACGTTGCATTTACATACAAACAAACAAACAAACAAACAAACAAACAAACAAACAAACAAACAAACAAACAAAAACAAAACAAAACAAACAAGCAAGCAAGCAAGCAAGCAAGCAATCAAACATGTCAACAAAGCAAGCAAGCCATCAAACATGTCAACAAATCATATCACAAATTCTTCTCGAAAAAGCACTTCATATCTCATACGGCGACCTAAAGATACATAAATTACGATAGTGAGCTTGAGTCACAAAGACTCTGCGCGCAAAATCAAATCACAATACATGCAAAACCAAACAGACATAGACCAAACAAGATACAATTCAAAAAGGAATCAAAAACAAATTTTCAAAATGTTCTTGCAACTCAAGCAAGTTTGAATATCAAAAGATCTATTTCAAAAACATGCACCAAACTAAGAATTTTCCTTCCAAGGAAATCACATACAAACATATTGAAAAAGGTCCAAATTACAAAGACAGAGCTGTCTAAAAAAACAACCTAAGTCAGGCAATCATAATTCCACGTGTCAAAAAATGTTCCGTGCGTGTTGCCAAAAAAACCTTGTGGTCTGTCGAATTCATTTTTAACTGTATGTGCAGAAAACTGAAACAAACATAGAAATTGATTGACTCGACGAACAAAACGGGATCATCATGCATTCAATTTTCGATCGGTCAACCAAAGATGAAAAGCCCGCTGAGGGGCCCTGGCAATCTCACCAGGAAAGCCTCAGCAAATTGCACTCTCAAAACACAAGTGAGTTTCTTGACAAATTTCTTCGCCACCTTTTTCATGCCTTTAGGCTGGGGCGCTGCTTGATCACCAAACCGAAATTTCCAGGCGATAGCTTCCTGAAAATGTAACCTCTCTCCAATCAAGCCTGGGATTCGGGATGAACCATCGCCCTTCCCAGGCACAATAACCAGAACAACATAAGGTTTGCCACTACCTTGCAACATGCTACGAAGCGTGTCAACCTTGCCAGCTTCACACTGGATCAGATCTCTTTCACCTCTCAGGCTCCCAAGTCACCAAACTTGATCAAAGAGCAGTTCCCAATCATCTGCCCGCAATGTCCAAGGTTTACTCTCTGCTTTGCCCTTCCTCTGAATGACAGTCCAGCCTTCATGTTTGGATGTGCCTTGTGGAGAATTCACATTCCCACCTTTGCCCTTACCTTTGCCTTTCACTGCATCCTTACCTTGACCTTTTGCCCTTACCCTTGCACGCATCAAAGGGAGAGGTCGAAGCAACAGTCGGTGCAGACACTGTCACAACACGATTCCCAGAGGCAGCTGACACCATCGAGTCGATCATGTAGATTTCGGCTCCACCTGCTTTCGTGGTTTGCCAGCAGGAGGAGTCACTCCACGATCATTTGCCTTGGCCTTGCCACCAACTTTGCTCACCAATGCTTCCAAGTCAAAATCCTTCATCAGTTGTTGAAGAAGGCTTGTCACAATCCGCTCGATGAAGGGTTGCAACATTGCACCCAAATCAATGCCACCCAAATTCAATGCATTCTTCTTAGGGCCTGGATGCCATGCTTTGCCAATCCGACGCCCACAATTTAGATCATGAAGGAGCTGCGCATCATCAAGATATCTATGATGTCGCTTTCTTGCTGTCACGCGCGATGAATGTGGCCCAGGATGACGGGCTTCACCGACCCTGATTGCCAAGCCAAGGATCATGTCTCATCTGCCTTTTTGGTATGTAATCGCTTCCAAACAAACGTTTGGGCCCGCATCTGCCATGTTTGCACTGGAAGCTGGTCCCCACCACGCAGGGGCATTGATGACTTAGCTGGTCACCTGCGCTCCCATCGTCTTGGACAGCATGTCCATTTCGTCAACTAACTGCCTGTGGTTGTGACGTTTCGATTGGCATTTTGAGCGGGCCTTGTAGCCCACCTAAACCACGGCGGCGATCTTCTCTCTTGATGCTGTTCCGGCTTTGCTTTGCCTTCTTCGTCAAAGGTGATATTTGCGTGCTTTCTCCCTCATGCCTAACCTGCCCTTGTGAAAAATCCCTTGATTCACCGGAATCGGGACCAGTAGGTGCGATCGGGACTGAATTTGTCAGTGGGAGATACATCTTCAATGATAGGATCACTGTATTGGATGTCTTTGGACCACCATCTGGAATGGTTTGCCATGTCGCCTTGATGTGTCTTCTGACATTCCGAGGTTCTAGAACATTCTGAAAGCTACGTCGCGGAGGGGGCTGGCATGTATATTATGAAAAAATATACACATATCATATTATATAATAAATATATAATTCAAAAATAAAGTTAAGAGTAGAATCACTTTGCCAATTCGTGTATTCGTTGCCAGGAAGTAGCTGAGAAGCTTAAAATCCTGTGACTTTCTCATGATGCCAAATGAGTCTAGCTCGTTCAGTCCAACGCTGCCCACTCCGCACCTGTTAAGGGCCCTGGAGGTGGGCAAGAAATGCTCTCAACTGAGTGGAAGGGGTTTTCAACATGTTTCAGCTATGTCCTGCGGCCAGGGTCACTTGAGTGGGAAAATCAGGATTCTTCAATGAAGGAAATACGTGATATTTCAAGACAAAAATCGAGTCCCACCACCCACCAAAGAAGGCTCTCTCATCTGTCAAAACGAGTGTCTGCTCTGGAGAGGCATGTTTCCAGTGGCACTATTTCTGTCTTAGTAGGCCGAGCCGTCAAAAGCATGACCAAACTTGCTTTCCCTCAATGCAAAATGTAAACTCATGTCTGATTTTGTCCACTGCTGATCAGCTGTCAGCCAAAACAGCATGACCGCAGGATGAGCGAGCAGCAGCGACTGCACAGTCTTCTCTGATGCATTGGCATAGGCATACTGTATATGAAAGATAGTCGCATTCACATCCTTGTGGAATGATTTGATTCAATGTGCACACACTTACCACTCCACAAAATGACAGGCCTTTGGAATGGCAGTACGCCACAGCAGACAAGGTATGCTGAATCACCTGGCTGTATAGGGAGAAATGTTGTCTGAGAAAGCTAAGGTTGAACAAAAGCAGGAAGGAACTGGCAGAGACTCAGGGAAATATGTAACAAGAGGCTGCAAAAGCATGCTCTGTGAAAAATCTACAGTTTTTTGGGTATACAGGATGAAAGTCGACGATTTCAATTTCAACCCACCAAAAAACTGGGAACAGGACCGCCGAGTACAACCAGGTATTAAACCTTAAAAAAGATTTGGACATCACAAAAAACAAAGGAAGAAAAACATGAAGAAACACAACAACTCTTGTCTCCAGGTGCTCCAAAAAGCCTTAAAGATGGATGACTGCCAAAAAAAAATCGCCCAAACTTCGCCCCAAGAGATCCCACAGCCGCTTTCACACCTTGGCACACCACATCTCCCACTCCTGAGGGTTCCGAGTCATCGGATTCCGCACTGCCTCCTGGTGTGAAGGCTGAGCATCTTCCGTACAGTCCCCAATGAGTCCTATGCTAAACCACGCTTGCAAATGGCTGTGATAGGCAAAAAAATCATTTTCACAAGCTACGATGTAGTAAATATCCGATCCTATATCCATCCACTACAAACCTCACCGGATGCAGTGTGTTGTTCCTTCCCTGTCGCATCTCCCCTCTTTTTCTTCGCTCTGGGACGGGGGAAACGGAGCTTCGCGGCGTCACGATCTACGGATCTACAGGATGGAGCCTTCCATTGGCAAAAATGCTGCAAGCGGTGGATGAGCAAATGATGAACAAATCTTGGGATGATCACTGTTCTTACAAAAGACCTCCATCCTGCTTGGACGCGGCAGGTAATGGGATTAGGTGTGGAGCACCACTGACGGGGCATGCAATGGCACTTTCACATACAACAAGTCCACAAAAACTGTCACGGAAACGGAAACACACATCCATAAAGTTAAGCGCTTTGACTATTGTCCTGAAATGTGTATGCACCATTGCTTCCCCTGTAACTGAGGCAGGTAAGGTATTGCCGCAAACATGGTGGGCTACGGTGCTAGGCGCCGTAGCCTGCCTCGTTTCTGGAAAACACCTGCCGCCCTTTGGCACCCGGACTGTACTCTTGGAAAACATGACTGACTGCAGCTGAATGGATGACTTGGAAGAAAATCAATGAACCAAAAAGTCCTTCCTTTCTCAGCTGCAAGACTTCTGAAAAGTCGTCCATTCATTGCCCTCAAACGCAGTCTATCATCAGGGGATTGTTACGTCCCAATCCAACCTTTTTGGCATGGATGGACGTCTGTCACACGAATTCCGCTCTTCTGACGTTTCGTGATAAGAAGAAGGGCTATTCATCAAGGTCAGAGGCCGTGGACAGAAAAACACAAAACGGTCCAACATCTTTAATGTCTTCTCAAACCTATGTCAAATAAAAAAGAAAGCCGACCACACACTTCAAATGGAACCCACGTCAACCCTCCCAAAAGCTGCCCCAAAATCACTTAGCACATGGCAACTCCGGGAGAGGAGCAAGAGAGAAATCAGTCGGCGCCACTTTTGGGTCTAAACAAAGACCCGGCTCAAGGGATTTCTGCGTCTCAAACTTCCAGAGCGGCAAGCCATGTTCAGAAAGACTTCTATTCCAACAAAAAAAACTCCGCGGTTTGAGTTGCGCAGTCACAAAGTCGGAACATGGATTTTCCGCTACGATGCCTTTCGACTGGCGTAGCGGTGGCGGGGCGACTCCGCATTGAGGGTGAATACTCCAAAAACCTACCGAAAGCAACTATCTTTATCGTCATTCGCATTAGCACTCCATCTACTGTTTATGCACCGCACATGTTTCAAAATACTTCTCCCGCTTGGCCACACCCGCTTGGCCACACCCTTCACACGGAAGGAGATTTCACTGGAGGAAGCAACAGCTTCGGCCTTGCAGGCAAATGGCACCCTTTCCAGTGTCCCTTCCCACCTTTTTTGATCTAAGAAAAGTTAAGAAAGGCTTGAAATATCACAATTCCACGACCCTTTGATATAGATTAGAATTCCCACCATTTGGCTTCAAGCAGCCAAAATTTCTTGAGACAACATCATGGCACACCTTGTTCCAGCTTCCAAGACCTTGACATTCACTTCTGGCGCTCGTTGCTCTCCGTCCAGGGCAGGTATTCCGCAGGGAGCTCCTTCACAGAATCAAAAAAAAGCCGACGCGCCATGTTTTGCTGATCTTGCTATCACCTTGTAGATCCATGCAGCCATGTTGTCTTTCAGTTTAGTCGCAGTAACACTTAACACATCTTCAAAAAAGGTTTCCTATCTGCCCCCCCATCCTTGATGATGTTTGCAGAAATCACCAGAGCACCACCTAAGTCACAAGAGGGAAGAACAACCCCACAACACCCCCAAAGAGGACCCAAGAGGCTACTCTTGGTACAGGCTGACACCCAGATTCCCTCACCCGTTCCCCGGTTTCTTGCCCCAGCGTCCAACGGCATCCACCGAGGAGAAGGGCTCGTTGATGAGCCAAATTGCAAAAATCGCTGCCCACAGTGGCTCAGTGGTGAAGATCACCTGGGGTAGCGAAAATGGGATGCTTTAATTGTTTTGCAGAAGGCCGGTGGATTGGACCCCTCTGTCCCAAGAAGGCAGGTACCTAAATCTAAATGAGCCGACATGTCCCAAGCTGCGGGCAATCGGGGGAAGCTGGGAAAGATATCTGAGACCCAGGTTTGCTATCCCAGTACACTGGCAATGAAAGAACCTTAAGGGGAACCTCCAAAATATCAAAAATGATATTTTGACCTACTTGATTTATTCGAAGATATCGACGAATTTCAATGATTACCACTAAAGAAAACATCTGCTTCTCCGAAATTGGTTTGTAAGAAAAAACATCTGTGCCACCCCACTGATGCTGAAGCTGCATCCACAAAACGAAAGGCCACAGACTCGACTAACAAGGCCTGGCCATGGGAAACTACGCAAAAACCGTGACCTGCTGCAACTGCCTGGGAATCTGCTGAAAGTCCAGGTATAACGGTATAATAACCATTGTAAACTTCCTAGCGAAGGGTCAAGGTTGTGCCCAACATGCCCAAGAGCACCAGCGCGGTTGTCACCAAGCCAGTGTAGAGTACACCTGTCCTCAGATGAGAAAAATCAATCAAGAACCATTCCAGCCCATGAAATCCTGCACCTTTCAGAATCTCTCAGTGCCACTGACAAGGGTCAGCGCCACGTTGGATGAGAGCACTGGGTCCAGATCCACGCTCCCTGCTGAGAGCGCGAAGTATGCCCAAGAGGCCAGAGCCACCACGGTCAACTTCACTGCCTTTTTAGCAAGATGTGGAGGGGTCGGATGACAAGAATTCGTTGGATTGCAGTGTTCAACATCAGTCAAAAAAAAACTAGAAAAAAGCAGTCTTCTTCAGCGAAACCGACGGCTTTGGGGATTGAGGTGACCCTGCGCGTCGAGGCACGGTCACAGGCAGGGCATCTTTGGGGGATTCAGCCATGATCTCTTCAAGTCGAATGTAACCTCAGGGGTTGAGAATGGACACGACTTTGGTTTTGGTGTTGTCATTGGCAAAAAAATAAAGTCATGAGTCAATGAGTCCTGATTTACATCCTACAAAAGTTACAATCATGGCCAGGAGTACTCATCCAACAGCGGAGCCACACAGCTCATTGCAATTTGTGGAGTTTACACGATATCTTCCGATTCACAGCGCAAATTTAGCAACAAATGGAAACATTGATTTTGTATCTTCATCAACCAACTTTCTCTTCAGGTCCACTAATCTTAAGTTTAAGCCACAAGCATCTCTCTCCTCTTTTTCACCCCGGCCCCATGTGCCAAAGCTGTTTTGGGTGCCCCTGCCCATGCCAAAGCCTATGGGCTGCGCAAGGGAAATGAGGTCACCTGCCCAATTCAGGGATGCTTCTCTGCTTGGTATTTAAGATGATGTTTCTTTTAGACAGGACCTCAGGACCTCCAAACCTCCAAGATACCCTGTGTATCCCTGTGCCTATCACAAATTGCTGGGATCCTGCAAGCTCCAAGAAGCCGACACCAGCCACTGCCAGCACCGCTGCTGCCAGGGTTTGTGGGTCGAACTTGCGCTTAGTAATCTCAGCCAGTTGAGAATGGTGTCATCCCATCAGAGAGGATAAAACAACAAAAACAAACTCTTGGCTCTGCCTGACATCTTTGGATCATCTTCCTTGTTGGCAACAATGTTGTTACCATGAAGTACTGCATCCGGGCCACACCAATAATCATCGCCACAAAGACCACGTTCAATGAGCCTTATGTGTTTTGGCTGTTTCTTGCTGTGTTTCCCACCCATAAAATGAATACTAACAACTCGGGCCTGAGAAAACAATCAGAAGGGTCCAAAAAATTCACCACGCAATGACTAGTAATCCATCATTCTCTCAACATGAAATGGTGCCCTGCGGGCAGCAGGGCTGGTTCAGTTTGCGTGGAACTGGTGACCCAAATGTCCAAGCAGCAAATGAAGCAAGACTTGGATGCTGTTGTGGTCATCAAGCCAATAGCCTCCAATCAGCTCAACGTCACCCAGGACATCCATAAGTTAGGTGTTGTCAATGTGGCTGGAGATTTAGGCTACCAAAGAAATCATCCATTTTGAGGTGAGTCGATTTGAGCACAAATATTTCTAGCTACCAACTTGTGCTTCAAGCATTCCATGGTAGCTGACAGCATCTTTGGAGCCTGACCAATATAACCAAAAGCCACCCAGCTGCCGCATTCGACAGCTCGCAAAAAGACCTTCTGCGAGGAGATGCTCCGAATCCTGTTGCCCAAAAAAAAGAGAGGTGGCGGCAAAGTGTAGCATCCAGGAAGCTTTCGCATTGAAAAACCATGACAAACACTGGATGTTCAAACGCTTTGTAAAGCTACTCGAGTCTGGAGTTTTGATCAAGAGAACATACACACCCATAGTTCAACTCACAAAAGTGGAAGTAGATTTCTGACAAGCATCCAGGGCAGCAAAAACCCTGCAGCCACCGAAAAGCGTGACACTGCATACCTCAGGCAAATGCAGCTTATGGCAGTGGCATATTGCTACAAAGTGTTGATCCAACAGCCTTGAGAACCTCCACGTACTCCCTCTTCAAATCCAAGATGCATCTGAGTGGTGACCCCGGGCTGGGCTGTGATGTCCTTGATCACGGCAAAGTTCGTAGCCCAAAGCATGCACAAGACAAGGATCACGCCACGCCAGAACCAGCTGGGAAGAGAAGAGAGCCTTTGGGAAGGAATATCATGCTGTAAAAAAGATAGCACCTTGTCAATGAAATTGATTTCAATATCAAATTGTATCTGCATCATAACTGTGCCATTATATCATATCAATTATATGATATACATAACATATGTTATATGTTCATCTGTTTGAAACCGTCTGTTCTATCTCTAGCGTCGTACTTGAACCAAGGTGCCAAGAGTCCAGCTCGGCCGATTCGGCATAGTCGAGCTGTGGTGAGGCCACCCTGTCCCTAAGGGACCGAACGGTGGCCAACCCCGGTTGCTTCAACTTCTTCGAGGAAACCTTTCCGACCCTTCCGTAGTTTAGCCGTTTCTATCCCCCCCACCATCGTCCATTTCCAATCGAAGATTCCTAGGATTTCCAATTGACCTGTCCAAGATGAACTGACCAATCACTGAAGCAGTGAACCCCACACATCTGGCATCCAAGGATCATGGGAGCATCATGTCGAGCTGCCACTGACTCCTGCAAACACCAATATTGAAGTCACAAACATCGAACTCCTCTCTTTGTCAGTTTCATCAATTCTTGAATGAAAGGATCCAAGGATCCAAGGATCCGAACTAACAGCAATGGATTCATCATCAACATGGCTGGCCTTGACACCGGTCGTGGAAGGCGCACTGGGTTGGCCCACAAAGCCAATGCCTTGATGACTGGATGTTCAAAAGCACCAGTGGCCAATATTGCATCAGTTTTTGTTGCATTTGGGAGACTCATGAACTACACAGACATGTGTCAAACACATGGAATGGCAAAAATCTGCATAGCACTTGACATCTCCAAAGGGTGTCAAAGCATCTGTATGTCACACAGGGTAAAGGGTACACATCAACAAGTGCCACGACCCTTTGACAGAAAGCCTTGCCTGCATATAATGCCACCACACAAATCAATACCTTGGCCAAGCGTAGCAACAGACCGGCAACTCTCCCTTTCCCGCCCTGAGCTTCACACCAGGCCGCTGCGACCCCGTCCAGCTCGGCTAGTCTTCGCCATGGTGTCCAACAAGCGAGGGATTTCTGCGGTGTATCTGAAATTTTCACAAATAATGCATATATATATTATGTGTATATATATATATATGTAGTGTTCATCCACACCGCATTTCTTTAACAACGCTGCGCTCTGAAGGATTGATTGTCCAACATCAGCCTATGCTGATGATCAAACGGCCTGCAGACCATGACAAGGTCAACCCACAGAAAGCGACCACAGCACACATGTGGACCACCACACTTCTGCAGGCCACCAAAAGGTCAGCAAGACACCGTGAGACATGGACAAAAACAGAGACCTCCTGGGTGCACCCCTCCCACAACAAGACTGAAACATGCACCCAGACACCGGTGTCAACCCCACAGGTGGCAGGTGGGGACGGAGGTGGAAAGTTAAGCAAAAGATGCTACGAAAGCTAAGTTGGAATCACACTACCACTAGAGGACCATGAGTTAGTGTTCATCCACACCGCATTTCTTTAACAACGCTGCGCTCTGAAGGATTGATTGTCCAACATCAGCCTATGCTGATGATCAAACGGCCTGCAGACCATGACAAGGTCAACCCACAGAAAGCGACCACAGCACACATGTGGACCACCACACTTCTGCAGGCCACCCAAAGGTCAGCAAGACACCGTGGACATGGACAAAAACAGAAGCCTCCTGGGTGCACCCCTCCCACAACAAGACTGAAACATGCACCCAGACACCGGTGTCCACCCTGGTAAAACTTCGGCACAAGCCGGAAACAGGTAGCCATGAAAGGCAAAAGCAGCTAGTACCAAGGTGAGGAGGAAGAATGCCGCAAAAGGGGGAGGGTGGAGGGCACACAATGCCATGTACACAATTCGACACAATTGGGATAGTGAGGACGCAAGTAAAGAACAATTAGAACTCTACTCAAAAGAAAAACTAGGTCGCGCTTTTCTAGCAAGGCTCAGCAAACGTTTATGTTGTTCCAAACTGAGGTCAATTTCAGTAAGCTGGGCCAGAGCATCAGTAATATAGATGCGTGCAGTTTTGTGACAGTTCCATCTTCCTACAAAACATACATGGGCTAAATTGTTTGATTGGCGGTACGACCAAGTTGCGCCTCCACGACGGCATGAATACCACTGATATCCTGACTGCAAAGATAATGAAAACACGACTTCCTTAAGTCGAGTGCGCATCAGACCTGCAGAAACAGAGCGGAGGGTATCTCCAGGTTCAAGTTGTTTTAAAAAAGAATGCAAAGCCTTTACAAGCCATGGATCTTCAACAACCAAAGACTCCTGAGCTCCAGTCCGATGCCCACTTTTGGACAAGGGAAGCGTCCAAACGACTTTTGTAAGGGGTTTATTAAAAGTGAAATCTTGCTTCACAGCGGCAAACAGTTCACCAGTTCTTGCAAAACGGTCAAATCCCAAACAAAAGTAGAATGCAAATATCCCGAAAGTCCATCTCAAAAGCCCGTTGGGCAACCGCATAAAGCACAAGCGGGGTAAATGGCAACGCTCTACATGGTAGCTCAGCCCTAGTCCATGAACCATGCAGTCGCCATGATCCAACCATGAATCTTTTGACCTGAGGGACAAAATGTCCCAAACCACTCAAGCAATCAGAGGCAAAGGCTTTTGGTTCACCTGAATGCCAGAGATACTCAATGAACTCCGAAACTCGGGAGTCAAGTGCAGCAAAACTACTAGGGTATGAATAAGCATGCATTTTTAAGAATTCCAGAAAGCGTGAAACAGCCTCAAAATATCTTTTCTCAGCGGTTGCGTGGACAACAAGGCTCTGCAAAGTTCCTAATGCTTGGCGGTCTCTTTTTCGCTCATGGGTTCCTCGTCTTGCCATCACGACTTTTCGTGGCGGCATCGGATTCTTTAAGGTTGTTTGTGAGCCCATCTGCTGGGCCCATCTGCTGGATTCCACTTGGACTTCACCCAGCCTAGACAAAACGAGGATCCCATAGAAACCAAGACTGCCATGATTCGCCTTAATGGCATTTGCAGTGCTTTTGCGCCACTGCGACCTTTGCAGAGTACATTGAGAGCAACCTGATTGTCTACCAACAGGATGAGGCGTTTCCCGTGATAGCGTTGGTCCTTTGCCAATTTTCGAGTCAAGTCCAAAATGGCGATTGACTCCAGGACATTGATGTGGCATGACTTTTCTTTCCACTTGTAAGACAAAAGGACTTTCCAAGTCCAAGACCCAGGATCCACTGACTGTCTGCAGATTGTCCCGGAACTGTACGGCTGACCCAAGTCAACTCGCAGCTCCCCATTACGATGTGTAGCCACACGAGTGAGCAAGTAGGCCAGGAACTCTTCATCGGTAAGCCGGTTTCCTGGGTCAACAAAGGCCCGCAGAGGCAGATCAGCTTGCGGCAGGAGCAGCTTGCGCAGCCCCACCACCCCTGACACCCCTGCAGCTTTAAGACCAAACCGTTGTTGCCAAGGCTTCTCCTCAAGGGCAGCTTTTTCTTCCAGCTGTGTCCAAGTCTCCCATAGAATTGCTGTGAGGTTTTGACCTTGCACTTCATCCTGTGTGCAAACAAGCCTGCACAGCAAACGTGCCACCACAATGGCATGGAATGAGTTTCCAATCAACTGTTGCTTCTCATCATTGGTCAGCTTCTTTTTGATTGTCAGATGGGAACTGGTGAAACCCATCAAGCGCAATTGCTCTTCAGCGGTTGGCCGTCTAGGGCCTGAAGAAGGATCCAACACGAGATTGCGGTCTTCATACTGATAGGGCTGCACTCGATGTGCATCCCCCTTCCAACGCAGGATGGCTTTTGCAGTGCATTGCTCCAAACCTGCCGGTTGCTCTGGTGGATGTTGTCTTGCCTTTGGCCGAGTCAACGTGGCAAAGGGCTGGCTTGGTTCAGCCATCTTCCTGCATCCTTCTTTTAGGAAAGTCTCAAGGGGGAGCTTCTCAGTCTGAAGTTGCACTACTGGGAGTGCATAGTCCTGACCTCGCATTTGCTGTTGGCCCACTACTTTTGCATCAACTGCTTCTATCAGTGGCAAGTTCAACTGCCAATACAAACGAGGCCTTCGGACCCAACCAACATCTGCAGCTTCCACAAATGTGGGCTTACACCCAATCTTTGCCGATTGGCTTTCAAGATCTGACTTGTCCATCACCACATTCTCATAAAGTTCGCAAACCTCCCAAGAAGGAAGTCCCAGTTCTGCGGACACTATCTTCAACCAGTCTCTGATTTGAAGCATGGAGTCCAAGAGCATGGATGTTGATGCATTGGCCCCTTGGCGCCACGGGTTCAACACGCTGTGGTTGACACAAGGCCAGCCACCCGAAATGAGTACCCGCAAGGCTTTATAGGGTGCATCGCTCTCCAACGTTTCACCTCTTCTTTTGTGATGTCCTCAACGTTCTTGTACCACATAATGTGTCTGCAATGGCGCCGCATCACACGTGCAGATTCTGGAGAGATGTCAACACCAATGACTCCCATGGGTGTCAGTCCCAGCAATTCCAAGGCCTGATGAAGACCACCCATGCCGGCAAGCATCTCAACCACGACAAGTGGGTCACTGGCCCCATTCTCCATACCTTCTGCCTCATGTACCAAAGAATGAACTCGGCCAAAACCAGACCTAGTCAACCCTGTGCTTATGCAGGCTCCTCCTCCATCAGGACTGGCATCCGTGGCAAAGACTTGTCCACACACACCTGAACGTTGAGAGATCCAATGAAATGGCAGGCTACAACTGAGCAGCAGCAACTCATCCCTGGCGCCTTGGCTCACTTCTCCATTCTGAGATTGCCCCATGCTCAAGTAAATTTCGTCAAACAGACATGCAAAAGATCTGTTGTACTGCACGCTGTGCATGTTCTTTGAAACAACACTCTGAAAGTCTAAGCTGTGTCTTCTCAGCCCGGCTTCCGAGCTGGACTGAAGATTAGCTCCCAACAAAGCTCGTCTGAACTTCAAAGAGCTTCCTACTCGTCCTGCGATTCCATCGACCTCTGCTCCCAAGCTGGTCCAAGACTTGCTGTTCTCTGCTGCCTTCTGCGGATCCCTTTCGACACCAATCCTTTCCATTTCCCTTCGCAATCTGACCTGGGAGTCACTGGGCTTTCCCTCATAGATCCCCACATCTGTCTCCCAAACAACGTGCAACTCATCATAGTTGTCCACAAAGAATGAATGGAAGGTCCGTGGGGTGACCAATGGAGCCAAGGGGCTTGGCTCATTCATTTTGATGATATGGGATGGAGTTAGGCCTGCTCTCTTCCCAAGATTTTCAAATCCATCTTGAATGAAGTCCACCACATTGTTCCACCCCATTGGTGCTGATATCACCCGGGGGTAGGCTGGCTCTCCTCTACCATCTCCAAAGCTGGCACCAGAAGCCTTTCGATTCAACACAAAGAAACCCCTCCAGGAATATCCAGGTCGATAAACATGAAAGCAATGCCGTTGGTCTTCCGCACAGCAAAGGAGAACTTCTCCGTCATGGAGACTCAATTGCCCCCAAAGCGGGGCATACCCCATGGCCTTTGATGCTTGAATTGGCAATCTACGTTGAAACCCATTTGATGGAATCAAGTTGATAATGAGTCGGAGGCAGCGTAACCAACTACCATCCTCTCTAGCGATCCATTTCTTGTGGACACCAAATGCACCATTGCGAACTGGTGTTCCCCGATATGTCAAGGTCTCACCTGCCACTTCTCTTTCAAGCATACCGGCTTGACAGAGATGGGAAACAATTTTATTCCACTCCTCTTGGCTGTCAACCTGGACCTTTGCAGAGATCCGAGGGTTCACCAACTCTTCATCAGGTATCCTTACTCGGCTAGGGTCATCAACATAGGCCTTCAGATGCTCACTGACCACAGTACAAATGTTCGCATCCATCCTTTTTGCTCACCAGGATCTTCGCTTCCCCTTCTTCCCTTTTCCTTTGCCTTTTTGATCGCCTTTCACCTGATTGTCTGGAGGATGATCGTCTTTGTCGTCCTTCTTCGGGTCGCCTCGTGGTGGAGGAGGCCAAGGCCTGCGATCCCTTAGAAAATAGTTTGACTCCCTCTGCAACTTGGTTTCTGCCTGATGTTCCTGCTGAGCTGCTCTCAATTCCTGACGGAACCAGGCTCTGTTCGCCTTCTGGTGTGATCAACTCCAATTGACTTGCCTGTTGCCAATGGCCCTGGGCGATGAAAAGCTCGATCGCCTTCAGCCTCTGCACTGCCACATCCAGGGCTCTCAGCCCATCGTTGTTTGCCATGTGGTCTATCATGGTCACCAAGGTTCGCAATTCTCTCAGGTTTCTGAGACCTATGGAGTTCTCGGGGTGCTTCACCAAGAAGATCTGTGAGAAGTACCCCCTTGCCACTGCTGGCAGCATTTGACTGCTTGTTGCCGTTCCCATGCCTGTAGTCTGGGCCAGAAGTTCTTCGAACCTCTTCAGGGTTACATTTGCTAGGAGTCCTGGCTTGTCTTGATGGAGCCTTTGTATCTTTTCTACTCCTCGAGGCATGGCGGCTAAGTGAAAAAGCGAACCTGAGCTGGAACTTGAACTCTCAGACGATTCCTCTGAATCCTTCTCAGCTTTTCGTTTCTTATTTTTCTTTTTCTTCTTTTTCTTGTCCTCCTTCAGGGACTGCAACCTCAGGGCTGACAGCTCAGGGGCTGGAGCCTTTCTTCCTTGAAGCACCTCCTCAAGAGACTGCTCACGTTTCTCGCCTTCCTTCTTTTTTGCCCTTTTTGGATCCTCTCTTTCTGGACCACCTTCACCATTGCCATCTTCATCTTTTCGCTTGCGGCGGCTTTGTCCAGCATCTAGTGCACGAGCCAAGCCATCAATTCCAGCAGCACCTGTCTCCACTGGTTCACCTGGCTCGCCACCACGATCCCCTATGCCACCTGGCAACGCGGCACCAGGCGCAGCAGGAACCGCAGCAGCTGCAAGGTGGGCAGAAACTGCCGTCTTGTGCTCATCATTCAACCATGCCAGTCGCAAACATGAATCGCCCGGCAAAACCCGGAACACGTCAACGTGCACTGGCTCTCGGTAAGGAGTTCTAACTGAACACCGTGAAGCAGGTCGACAGCACAAGTGAAAAATCACAGTTCTGTGCTCAAAGGTCTTCCTTGCCCACCATTGGTAGTATTCATCTTCTATGGCCAGAAACTTCCCTAGCCAAGTCATGCCTTCTGTCCGTTCTTCTTCTTCACCTCGACCATTGAGGGTGACAACAGCTCTGCCCTGATTGCCACCATTGTCATCATACACTGCTATTTCAAGCAGTATTCCTTCTTCAACTCCTGTGAAATGATCCTCACGTGCCTTACGCCCCGTTCGGCGCCATGGCTCAGGTCCTCCACCCGCCATAGGTAAGGCCTTACACCCCCAGCCTTGACTGGAGTTGCCTTTTCCCACAGCCGGCGAGGAACCTGAGCAAAAACCCCCCAACTCAAATCACAACCGGGGGGCCTACAAAAGTTAAGCAAAAGATGCTACGAAAGCTAAGTTGGAATCACACTACCACTAGAGGACCATGAGTTATCATTTTGCGTCTGTATCATTTGCTGACTTCATGCTGATGCGTGAAAGAGTTGCAAGTTGCTACGGGAGGAGTGAGAAAGCTTGCGAATCTGACATGTCATCTCCATGCTGAGCTCTATGTGCCAGGAGCAAATGCTGCAGTCCAAGGATCCATTGAACAAGCCCAGCTGGAACACTTGAAAACACCCTGTCCAACACCCAACGAAAACACCCTGTCCAACACCCAATGAAACCAAATATGAAACCTCTCATCCACCATTTCTTGCCAACCCCATCATCTGCCCGCTCCAGCAAATCCCCTCCACGACATGGCTCCATGATCAAATAGAAGCACCTCAGCGGCAGTGGATTTTTTCTGGTGAAAAAGGTGGTCCCTGGTCGTCGAAAAAACCTGGGCTTCCACACTGCTCATCCTCAAAATCCTCAAAGATACGCACCTAAAGGTCACATCGGAGGTCACATCAACACATGATGAAAAGGTCAAACATGGAAAACCCATGTTTTTATGCAACCTGCAATCTGCCAAGTCTGCCAAGACACCACATGCGGATGATCAAGGCGTTT
This sequence comes from Breviolum minutum Mf 1.05b.01, assembly GCA_000507305.1. Taxonomy (NCBI): domain Eukaryota; class Dinophyceae; order Suessiales; family Symbiodiniaceae; genus Breviolum; species Breviolum minutum. The sequence continues at coordinate 79,780 of DF241116.1, forward strand.
GAGCACCTTGGAATCAACAGGTCATGATGTCATGCTTAGAAAACTTGAACACAAATTACAAATTAGATTTTCTGATTGAAATTCCATGGTGAAAATTGTGTGGAATTCCGGTTACCGCATGTCACGCTTTTGAAGAGTCTCCAGATTGAGATTCTACACTCCCTGAAACCAACATAACTGCCAGGAAGCCATCCCAAAAGGAAAGCCATTCTTTCAACCACAACAGCCGATTTCGAGATCTTGAAATCCTCATCGCCGATGCCCAAATGCTGGATCCAAAAGTTTCCACATTCTGGGACCCCCAACTGCAAACTCCTCCCGCACCCGTTGATGCGAAGTTTTGGCCTGGCCACCGGATCATCAGTTCCCCTGCGAGTCGGCTCAAAATCATGCTTTTAAAAAAACAAAGCTAAATTGGTCGGGTCATATCTATCAGAACCTATCATTCATCTATTTCACTTTTTGTCTACTATTATTCACCTATTCTGCATTTATTGTTCATCTAGTGCTCATCTGTATTTCATCCACGATTCAGTGAGTATTCATCTTTCATTCACTAGTCATTCATTGGCTTCTCATCTATCTTACATCTATCATTCATTTACATCTAATTTTCATCTGCTATTCATCTATTGTTCATCTTCAATTCATTTATTGTTAATCACTTTTGCGTTGATCTTGCATCTATCATCCATCGAATATGCATCCATTGTTCCTGCATGATTCATCTGTTCTTCATCAATTACTCATCTACTATAGATCTATTACTCTCAATATTCATCCATTAATTATTATTCATATCTGGTATTCGTGGTATTGATAGGTTCATTTTTGGGGTCCAATCATTTTGCGGCATAACCACATGTCCATAGTACAATGACATAGGTGCCAAAAAAAAAAACATGGCGTTGCACTAACTTCAGCTATCCGTGTCTCAACTCGGCTTTCTATAGAAAACACACCCACCAATGCAGGAGACCAATGAATGAAGCACTGAATTTGTGCGGTCATCTGATACATTGCAGGATTTGGAGTGAAAAGATTGATTCGGAGCTTGCAGAGATTCGAAAAACTGTCCTTCCAAGTTGAATTTTTTTAACTCTTGAACAGCACGATTCAACTTCATACATCGAAGGCATTGTTCTGTTTTTTCCCACCCCAAACCCTTGGTATCAGCCTTGTCCGCACTGGATTTTTGAATGACCTCCCATTGTGGCATAGGTGGTGACATGAGCCAAAAACGATCATCACATCTGACGGAAGGCAATTCCCGACGGCCAAGCTGCGCCTTGCAAACGCGGATACTGCTTTCATTAGATCTATGTGCCACTTCGAAGACTGCCTGGTTCTCCAATCTGGACGGCAAACATCAAAGGAACCCTATATCCGCTGCGACCCTGCAAACTTTCAAATATTTTGAATCTTGAACTTATATAAACAAACATGTTGCTACGAATGATTCGTAAAAATACAAAGAAGTTGTTGCAGGTCCAAAGCGCCTGCAGCAAGTGTGTGGTTGAAGCTCCATTTCGTAACGACAAGAAGTCGTTTGTGCACCAAAAAGACAAACGTTGCACCAAAATCTCGCAGCTCTGCCCCACTGAGATCCTGGCACCAAAACTGCCTTCACCAAGCTTCCTACCCTTTCGGTAGACTTCCTGAAACCTCTCGCAGGATCGGCCGCTGATCAAAAATCTGAACTAGACAATTGGATCTCACCACCTCACGGGAAGGACAAACATCATACACATATACATAATATCCTTTCCATAGGTTTACAACGTTTTCCCGTTCTACCCTGTTGAACACGATTTTTGGGCCTCTGTGAGTTCTTCTTCAGGAATTCTTCTCTCCATCTTTTGTCACGCTCTTCACCTGCCTATCGCACAGCACATGGACACATGGTTTTATCAAAAATAATCCCGGCAAGAGACCCCAAACAGTGTAAAAACGAAATGCAATGAAACGACATACATTCTACAAGGCAATCTCACATCACATTTCAGCACATCACCACCACTACTACTCGTACAATTTGTAGGTTTGGAAAGCTATGTGGGCCCAAGGTCTCTTTGCCAAGAACCTGGCTGTTTCTGACCTGTTTCTGACCACTCTATTTGAGCAGCATGTGTGAGCACTCCATGTGTGAGCACCCTATGTGTGACCACTGTATGTGTGAGCGCTCTATGTGTGAGCACGATGTGTGAGCACTCTATGTGAGCACTCTATGGGAGCACTCTATGTGTGGGCACTCTATGTGAGCAGTCTATGTGTGACCATTCTATGTGAGCCCTCTATGTGTGACCACTCTATGTGAGCACTCTATGTGTGAGCACTCTATGTGAGCACTCTATGTGAGCACTCTATGTGAGCACTCTATGGGAGCACTCTATATGTGAGCTCTCTATATGTGAGCTCTCTATGTGTGACCACTCTATGTGTGACCACTCTATGTGAGCACTCTATGTGTGACCGCTCTATGTGAGACCACTCTATGGGACCACTCTATGGGAGCACTCTATGTGTGACCACTCTATTTGAGCACTCTNTGTGACCACTCTATGTGACCACTCTTTGTGAGCACCTGTGAGCACTCTATGTGAGCACGAACACGGACCGAAAAGTACGAAAATTAGCAGGAAAAATGAACATCAGTTCTTGCGCCGGATGTTGCAGAACACCAAAAAGGACGATAATTACCAGGAAAAATCGACTTCAGTTCTTGGGCCGGATGTTGCAGCGCCAAAAACGTCAAAAAAGCACGAGTTTTATTGCAAAAACACCGGTCAAGAGCAGTGGAGAACACCGAAAAGTACGAGAATTACCACGAAAAATGAACATCGAAGAAGTTCAAGAGCCGAAAAAGCACGAAAATTTACAGACGAAACCCGTTTTAGACCCTTTCAAGAGCACCGCAGACACACGAAAAGTACGAGAATTACAACGAAAAATGAACATCGAAGAAGTTGAAGAGCCGGAAACTACGAAAATTTACAGACAAAAGCCGCTCCCGTCGGTCGCCGCCACCCGAAAACTACGAAAATTCACAGACGAAACGAACATGCAAGCACGAAACCACGAAAATAGCGATGATTTCCGTCCAACACCTCTCAGGCACCTCGATCTAGACACCCCGGCTTTTTACTACTACCGTAAGAACCCCAAGTGTTACCACACTGTTTGGGGAAAAACTGAACCCTGAACAGTCAGATTGCTTCACCGTGCGAACCGACCAGTGGATTCTGTCCCTCAACCCAACCTTAGGACTTCCATGAGAGCTCACCTCAACCTGAAAAGTGACAAAAGACAAACAATCCTTGAAGTGAGCACCACAGCCAAACCCTTTCGTCGACAAATTTGCCAAATTTACTGTGATACCATGCCCAACCCACCTTTTACATAGCATATATCATCAGTTTTTGCAACTATGTCATTCCAAATGCTGGATCCACGAGCCTCACCACTTGCCAACATGAAAGTGAGCATTCGGAAGAGCAAAGCCTGATTCCACTTTGCATCTAGATGTGATGGAAAAATGCAAGGGTGTCACGGTGCAAAGCGAGGAATCTGTGGAAAAGCAACAACACATTGAAAAAAAACATCAAAAACCCATGGATAGGATCCAATATCTCCGGATATAAGAGCATAAAAATGGAAGAAGATAGGATGCCCCCTTCTGGTCTTCTAATCTTGTCCTGGCAACTTAATGAAACACCTAGATGCCACACCAACCCACCAAGCCTCATTGATTGAAAAATATAAGCAAACCACGACTGGAGTTCGACCAATCAGTGGAACATCCACATCGACACATCCACAACCAGGCACTTCATCACCGTTCGACACACCCTTCGATAGACCCTTCGACCTCGTATTCTTCCGGTCCAAGTCCAGTCGTACCTAGCGGATATAATGCCACAGAGATGCACATGGAGGGACAGAGTTGTAAAGCCTACATCTGCAAAGGGTAAGATGCCTAAAGAAAAACAATTTTAAAAAAAAATCCTTCTGACCGAGTTCTGGAGAGTTTCATTCTGAGCTCCATATTAGCTGATTTATCTCACAGAATGGACACTCTCTGACACCAAGCCTGTTTTTGGATCAGGCTGCGCGCTGCTGTGCTTTTGAAATAGTTTCCTGGCCAGCACTGTTGTGGCTGACATGAGTGGTGTAGCTACTTTGATTGAGATGGTTAATAAGTTAATACAACATCATAGAGTTGTAGAAAGCAAGCCTGAGGGTACCAGTACCAAAACAGGGTAGTATGTAATTGGAAAGTGACTTGACTTGACCAATGCCAGGGGTCTAGAACAGTTGTGTCATCACTGCTACCACGCCGAAAGATCAACACCGAAGGTCCCCCCCACCAAAGGCAACTCAACAGTGTTCAAGTTCAAATGCCAAAGAGTGTCACCAAGGACTCAAAGATTCAAAACTCCATTCAGAGCAACTGTTGCAACTCGGAAGAGCTGGGCAGAATGCACGCCTCATTGCTTCTTCATTGGGTTTGTCGACCACCTCAAGCTCCTGGTCATGCCGCGGGTCACTGAATTTTGATCAACATTGAAACCGGTTCCGAGTCCTCTTGAAGTCTCAAGAAGGCATCTTTGAACTCAAAGAAAGACAGCCTGGGGACTGGAGAATCACATTCTAACTACCGTTGGCTGATTCTGCCAGACATGCAAGTCATTCGAACCTCCAGTCTCCACGCTTGAGACCTAGACTGGGAGCGCCCCAGCATTTCAGGACGATTGAAGGGCCTCACAGAACGGCAAACATCTCATGGGAAGAAATGAAGCACAGTCTAGCGGTCTAGTGGAAATGATGCATAAGCCAAACGTCCAAGTAACCCCAACAATCTTCTGAAGAGAACTTGACTTGACCTATGACATTATCATGACAGAGGATGACATGATGAAAAGGAGACCTCGCTTGGCTCTCGTTCCATTGAATCCCCCTCGCCTCATGGCTGCAGATCTCATTGAATCCTTGCCTCGTTACAGCGGTGAACTTCATGCATCGGAAACAAAAAGTGATTATCAGAATGCCAATAGTGGTTATTATCATAAATCATAACCAACAAAAAAAAACTTGCTGGCTATCCCTGGCATTTTCTTGTTATCATGAGCAATGGACTTTTTTGGGTAGAGATGATCATAAAGACTTGAAGAAATGGCTATCCTAGATTCATAAGTGATTGAGTTGCCAAGTGAAAGAAGAATGTTGAGCTACATGGACAGCTCCCAGAAGGGAAAGTTGGGGGGGCATGAACCTGAAACATTTTGGAGTTCAATTCCGTCATTTTGGAGTTCAATTCCGTCATTTGTTTTGAACACGTAATCATCCTAAGCATTGATGTGCTAAACTAGTACCTCAAATTGAAAAAACAAGTCCTAAGTGCTGGTGCTAAACCTTTTCATCGTTTATAACTACATCCTTCTGATTGTTCAGTGCATCTTGTGAAAACATCCGTCCCGTTTGCTTCTGGGTTTCCAGACTCCCCATGAGGCGGTTGGCCTCCATGCGTCCGCGTTCGCTAAGACCGAGCCTACCAATTTCAAGCAAAGGTGAAACGGTGAGACGGTGAAACATATCGAGCACCCCATCTTCTGAGCCCGGAGGAAAATCTTTAAAACAGTTGCTGGATTCTATTTTGAGAGTCGAGATACTGGAAAACAAACACTGACTTGGACGGAAGTAGCGCTTTCTTCCATATGATCGGAACGCGCGATCATCCCTTTCCAACCATTGTGGACTCAACACTCAACAACAATGCTTCAAAATACAGCCCCTGCTTCAGACGTAGCCTAAACGGGAAAAGAGATATCGAGGCCAAGGCCGATCATCCGATCCAAGGAATCACCAACGACGAATGGGTCCCATCCGGAAGGCCTGGGATGGCTCGCAGCACCCTGATCCCTGAGCTGCAAGGTGTCGTCAACATGTCCCCATGACAGGGGACATCTATACATAAATAACATAAGTTCAAAGCATGAAAGGATGCTAATTGAAGCCTTGGAAACAGACATCGGGGAGCACGTCTCTCAGATCGGAAGCTCAAAAAGCAAGCTCTTGGGTCTCCGCACGAGGCCCGCCGTGGGTCGCTTTGCTGCGCATTCGGTGGAACCATTTGCGGCAGCTGTGGCCGAGCAGGATGCTCTCTCTGCGCTGTAGAGGGTGGCATTGGGTGCTCATGATGTTCCGTAGGTGGGGGTGCAAGTCGCTGTGCAGGGTGCTGCACAGGGTGCGGCATCTGCTTGGGGTAGCCACCGGGACCGGCTGGTGGATACGGTGCAGCTGGTGCATGCTGACCTCAGCAAATATCTCGGCCAGGCAAGCTGTATCGACTCTGATTCTCTTTGGTTGGGGTGCTTGCATTTTCATTCTGGCGTGCAATAAATAGCGTAAGCCATTGTAAGCCTATGTGCATAACAACATCATACAACATCTGCACCAGGCTTACAACTGTACAAGTCAACAACATCTGCCACGCATGGGCCCTACCACAATTGCATTACCCAATAGATCACCTGAGTAAATTGAACTTGCCTTCGATCAGAGAGTGTTTAGCAAGTAAAAGCACATATTCATCTATATAGGTGAAATGTAGTATTTCACCAACTTCCAAAATCAGGCAAGGCCTTGTCTGCGGAATTCCCATACTAGACTCTACCTTCCAGGGGGGGGGGAGACCTCATGTTCCATAATTCACTACGATTCAGGGATACCAGCAGCTCTCATTCTATGCATCACTTGTTATCTCATTGTCCACTCCAAGTGGCCATGAAGGGGGACTGGCCGCTCTTGGTGTGGCCTCAGCCACCCAAGATGACATAGGTCATCATTGTCAAAATTGGTCAAGCTTGAATTTCTCTCACTCCAGAATCCCTTGTATATATGACAGTCATTGACAGTCCTCTAGTTCTATTGGGGTGTGTTCGCATCCAAGCGAAGTTGGATAGTTTCAGAACATAACTTGCACAGCAAGTAGAAAAACTGATCCATGCAGCCTTGTAACACCCGGAATCTGAATTGAATGAATTTTTTCCAATCCCCTCAAACTCTTGCACAATGATCTGGGCGACCCGTACTGACGGGGCACCTTGATCTTGCAGCGAAAGTCACTTCAAAAAAAAACAACAGGAACGTTTGTTGATGCTGCGGGAAGAAAAACAGGCTGGTATCTTGGTGAATCGGGGCACTGGTGGTCGTGCTGTCGTTGTTTCCGACGTTTTGGGCACCTCCCGTGAGTCCCCAAGCATTCGCCACTGGAAGGTCAAATATCCTGTCGGATCACCTCCAGCTTTGTAATGCTTCCCGAAACTACCAGAGCAAACGTACTGAGGAAGAAATGCTGTGACAGAGTTTCAAAGAATTCCATTCTTGATTCTTGCATGAAACACTTTCACTCTACGTGGCATGAAAGAAAATGGACTGGCAACTCTTGCACAGACCAGAAAGAACCCTGCCTCCCTTGTGCAGTGGCAGCATAAATTGGTGTTGCCTCAGCTGTGTAAGGGTACATCCCAAAGTTGAAAGTTTCAACAGTGAAAATTCCAAACAATTTCGAAATCCAAGAGCCAGTAATCGAAACTCGTCGAAACATCTGGTAACACAGCACTCATGACTCATGACTCATATCTTGACCCTTCACTGTCTAAGAAAACAGTTCACTATGGACTCATGGGTCCATGACTTTTGCCACAGAAATCATAGAGTTGAATCCTTCATCTTGACTTGATCAACGCCAAAATTCATCCAGGAAACTGCCGTAGCAGATCTGCCACAGCCACCGCACCTGAGCTTAGTGCAGGGGCTTAGTTGAGAAAATTGACTGCCATTGCAAGATCTTTCAAGTTATCCTACAAATGTCAAGACTTGTATCTCAACTTCACACCTTTCCATCCTGAGTCACACAACACATCAGCACATGCTGGCCTTCTCCGCAAAGGACATCTTTGTGGCCCATGACCTGTGAAGCTTTGAAGTTGTTTCGGGGGGGTTCACTGGATTCATGGTACTGCTTTTAGCCCAAGAATACGGAGAGGAAAAAGAAACGACAAGAAAACAAGATGACTGTTCTTGACATGCACAAACATGTTTTCCTCCAAAGCTCAACAGGGAATAAAGAAACACCACAACTGGGAAGCACAGCTCCAGGCATGAAATCGCAGAAATCGTGCAGTTCACTTGAGGTTTGTCATGTTGAATCAAAAAAGAAATCAACAAATTGTTCATGACGATTTCGTATTGATAATTCTGAGTAAATTTGATGATAGTGTTTCACCCACCTCAGAATTCCATTGGGTTGATGTCACGTGGCATCACTGAAAGTCAGCCACTTGATTCATATCCAATCCATCACTTTTTCATCATATCTAACAACCATACAACCCTGCATTTGAGGCACCCAGCCGAGCTGGATGGGATGAGCACCCGGAAGAGTAGCTGCCCTTTGGATGGATCCAACACCTGATAGAACAAGGTCATCTGACGATCATACTTGACATGGACCACCTTCGCTTAAGCCAACCAAAAGGTTGCTCTTGAGACTATCGGAATGAAACAATTTTTGAGAAACATGTTCTTGCCGAAATGGCCTGGCCTGTCGCAAAATGGAAAGGATAAAATACAACAGCTGATGAGTTCGGCATTCACAAGATGTGATCCAAGCGGCAAAAGGTGGATCATCCCATCTGGGATTCTTGTCACCACCTGGCACGACGAAAAACACAAGAGAAAGCCATCACATGGGCATCGGGTAATTTTTTTGACCCTTCTCACAGCAAGGTTGGCACCTTGGTGCGGTCGGGTCCGGCCAACCGTGCGCCCATCTTGTTGCACCTGGGGGAAAGCGTTGAGCTCCGCAGCAAGAAACATGTTTTACCAACGCGAGGTTGTACCAACAAGAATTTTTTTAAGTTTTCTAAAGGGTCACTTGCACTGCAAATTGGAATTGGAATGATTGTAAAGTTTGTAAGTATCATAATGAGTTCGAACGAACAGTACCAAAATCAGACTGAATATGAATGTATGGTTATGGTATCAACATTTGTTGATTGAATCACCAGCCTCTGCCCACGGCGATTGGCTGGCCCAAATGGTGAAGAAACGGGTCAGGACAGCACCTGATGAAAAAAAAAACGGTGCCTGTGCTTCATATACGCCGACTTCGCACCACTGATCTTCGAGGGGTCTACGACGTCGAAACATTCCCCAAACACATTTACAAACCAAGCACCTTGACATTTTATCTCCAACATGGCGACTTCAACCCATGCCAGTCTGCATTGCAATATGACATAATAAGTCAGAAAAAAATTGTGTTGAACTTGTTATCATCCACCCGCAATGTGAATGCAAAAGCTATCAAAAACTCATTCCATCCAAGGCCAGCATCAAAAAACATGTGGTCTGAAGTCACTCGGAAACAATACTGACATTGAACACAGAACACACAAACACCAGTTGATTTCAGTTTTTTGTAAGCTGCAAATTTGATGACTAACCTTTCCGATGTATGCACAACATTTAAATAGCTGCACTGCATGACAAAGGTTCGCATTCGGCAACCTCCACATGGAAATGCAATGCACAAAACAACCTGCAAAGACATGAGTGGCAACATCTCCTCAGTTTGTTCAACAAAACACTGTTTGACCCAAAAACGGAAGTAACCAACACACAAAAACAGAAATAAACCGATGTTCAATCGAACACGTTCACCCAACATGTTACACGCAATAAACTCTGTTCTGGACATGGAGTGTTTTTATGGGCGGAATTTTCGTGGTGAATCATCCTGAATGTTCGTAATTTGCAAATCAATCAGCTCACCCCATGCACTCGAAGGCATTTCCATACTCAAAGCCTTTCAGGCTTAAGATGAAGAACACAGCCTTTGAATTCAGTTTGGCACATGATATTGATATAATTTCCAGACACGTAGTTCCCGAGCGAGCCGGGGGCAAAAGTTTCAAAAGGAAAAGGAAACCAAAGAAAGAATTGGCAGACAGAATGTCCGCGAGGCGACGAACCAGTGAAGCCCAAACCGAGTTTTTTGTGTCATCGAGCGTTCACCAGGTGGCGACGCACCGTGCTGGCCATGTGACGCGTTATGATGTAATGAGGTTGGTAGCGGGATGAAATGAAGTAATGTGGTTCTTCATAAGGTGACGTGTGGTGCGTTGATGTGATACGTGGCGACGTGTCATGTGATGCGATGTAATGCGGTGTGATGTCATTTGATGTGATGGGTTTTTTTCTGCGTCGGGTCATGTCATGCGACCTGATGTCAGATGCTGTTATGTGATCCGATGCAAAGTGATGTCACGGAAGTTGATTGGGCGCAATGTTTTTTTGTCTGGATGCTGCATGGCTCAACGTCTCCGTTGTCCGGGCGGTCGCCCTTCTGTCAGCTACGAAAATTTGAAATATGTCGCTTCAAAAGAGTCGGATATTAAAACCAACGACGAAACAACATTAAAGAAACAAAAACCAAAGCAGACTCCGAGAGAGTGCAACGGGGACTGTGGCCAGTTCCACGGTCAATTAATCAAGAGCTAGAAAGCAAATGCCGAGAGCACGCATGTTGATTAGCCGAGGGACATGGCACAGTTTCTTGTCAGATTCATGGGAGTAGTTGCTTTCAAAGACAAGGTTTTTGGGAAATACATATTTTGGAGAAACGATTTGATGGTAACCAACTCAGCCTGATAGTACGATGCGGCAGTGCGCGGTGCCCCAAAGCAAGTCTTTTGAGGGCAAACGCGGCTCCGTGATGTAATGTGATGTGTTTTCACCTCATAAGGTCGGTTGCAGGGTAAGATCAAATAACATCGTTGGCCATAAGGTGACAGGAGCTAAAGGCTTAGAGTTACGACAGGTCATGGCATGTGCTGTTCGGCTTTGGCTGTGTTGTAGTAGTGTCATGTGCTGTGACGTGATGTGTTATGATGTCATAAGGTCGGATCGCGGAGTGAGAGAGAGATGTAACATGAGGTATAGTGTAGCGTGGTTCGAGTTGTGACTTGTCGTGTCATGTCATTGTGATGTCATGTCACGTCAACTCATTTGATGCAGTGCGATTGTCTGCTGTCATGGCATGTGATGTGATGTGGTATCGCACGCTGTTGTATGATCTCGAAGAATTGATACGATTAAAAGAAAGATATTCCGAATACTGCCCGTTACAAAAAATGACTGAACTTCACTCATAGAGACTGTGTCTTGAAGCAGTGTCAACGCACTGCATATCTTGTGTGACCTTTCGTATTGAAACCGGAATTTCTTTCATTGCAAGCACGTATGTTGTAAAGACACACATGTTTCTGTGCATAGCTGCTGTGTTAAACATGCAAAGGCAAGGGACCATGAAAGCGGAAGGTGCTTTTTGGCTGCCAGCTGCTAGGGTACGTATCCTGGACGGTGCCCTTCAGTCAGCTACAACAACGCGAAAAAGACAATTCCACGTTCGTGAAAAGCAACAAAAACATTTACGATCATTGGCCAGAACAATGAGCGAATTAATCAAACAAATTCGAAAACAAATTAATCCCGCTGAAGAGTGTCAGAGACGAGAGATCCATTCCGGAGTCGCGTCATCAATGGTGCACGCAAAAGGAGCATCGGCGCAGAGAAGCCATTGGGTTCGAGATACCGGTCACAAGAGGCGCATTCGATCAAGGAGAAGGAAGCACCAACAACAAAGAGTATCGCCATGAAAGCGGAAGGTGCGGGCTCTAAAACTCCAATCATAGGAAAGGAAATAGAGGTGGAGGGTCACTAGGTGTTATCTTGGGCCAAAGACAGAAAGATGAAAGATCTGGAGAAATTTTTTGGCTGCCAGCTGCTAGGGTACGTTCCGGGCGGTTCGCCCTTCAGTCAGCTACAACAACGCGAAAAGGACAATTCCACGTTCGTGAAAAGAAACAAAAACATTCACGATTATTGGTTAAAATAAACGATTTTCTCAAACAAATTCGGAAACGACAAAACTCCGCGAAGAGTGCGTTAGAGATGAGAGATCCATTCGGAGTCGCGATCAATGGTGCACGAAACAGGAGGATCCATGCAGAGAAGCCATTGGGTACGAGACTGGTGACTAGAGGCGCATTCGATCAAGGAAAAGAGACGCACGATGACAAAAAAAAGTAAAGCTGGCCGTGAGGTCCTTGAAACACAGGTCACAATGTACGTATGCTGGAAAGTTGGAGAGCGCAAGCAACTTAACCAATCCAGGTCTTGGTGAAACTGCGTGAGACGTACAGGCAAACAAAAGGAGCATGCAAAAACCCACCTTAGAGTTCACTCAGATGAAAGATTTTGGGTTATTTTTTTTGGACGATGCTGCACTCATCATGACGATAGTGGCAGTCGATGTACTTACACAATATGTTCTGAATTTAGGAACCTACAGTCTGGATAGAAACGACAAACAAACAGCATCAAACTGGGGAGGACCGTGCTGAGGGGGCTAGTTTTTGGTACGCTTTTCTCACCCCATTTTGAAGTCCAAACAACATCTTTTTTTTCAAAAGAAACGATGCTGAAGCCTATGTCTGGCCTAAGTCAGATACAAGACAAGCCCAGCAAAAGCTTAGATTAAATCTAGCCTAAGATAACTAACCTCCGGAAAAAATTGCCCAAAGCACAAACGTTTGTGAAGTCAAACGCCACATCACAAAAAAGAATAAATTAAGACACGATAAAACACTGGGTAGCATCGAAAACTATGGTTTTATGCATGGCGAGGCCTGGGCGAGGCCGGGCCTGAGTTTTTGCACATGGCGAGGCCTAAGCGAGGCCGGCGAGGCCCACCATATCGCTAGAATTAGATTGTGATCTAGAAAGCGAGGCCGGGAATTATAAAACTTTTAAACGAGTCCCATGAGGCCTCGCCAACATATCCACTGAAATCATGTCCGGCTAGAATTTTAGGCCGCAAGTTTTCCCAAGTCATTGGCTCCAGTCAAATCCAGCAAAAACATTGGAAAGGGCTTTACCCAAATCCAACCCCGACTCCAGGCCCAGCAAAAATAGTGCAAAACACACTTTAACCACAAAACTATACTACGTCAGACTCGGTCATTCACAGGCACTGACCTCAAAGCAGTGGCAAGGCTGATGCCAGCCGGCAGTCACGCTGCCAAGCAGTCTGGATCCTTCACATTACGGCCTCGCACCTTGTTCAAAATTGCACTAGCATAGACGCGTAGAAACGAAATAACATGTTGGAATGTCAAGATAGTCTGGCAATCATCTATGTTTCATCATATGCAGAAAATAACAACCAAAATCGTAACTAAGAGGAACTGAAACGACCATGCAAGAACCAATCCTGGCGCCCCCAACTACACAAAAGCAAAGACCAAAACAGCAACCAAGAAAGCAACGAAAGCGCCAACCAAAACAGCAACAAAAAAGAAAACCAAACGACCACGCAAGAATCCAACCCTTGTCCAGGCACAGAACTGCAACCAAGATAGCACCCGAAAAAGGACCAAGACAACAAGAAATACAGCAACCAAAGCTGCAAGAAAAACATGAATCACAATGACCACGCCAATCCTGGCCCCGGCAACAACCCCTCTCTCTTGGATAAAACCATTGTCTTGGGGCCCCAAAATGAGGTCAGAAAAGCGTACCAAAAACTAGCGCCCTAAGCACGGTCCTCCCCAGTTCCAGCAATGCGGTGTGAAGAAAACGAACCTGCTCACAAGCATCCTACTCGGGGATGACCTTTTTCAGCCTCACGCTGCGAAAAAAAACGGGCAATGTGAACCTCAAAATGGGGCCTAAAATCTGGACCCCGTTTTGGGGGCCGCGAAAGGAAAAAACAATTCGGCGGACCCCAAAACAGGGTCCAGATTTTGCACCCCATTTTAGGGTCCACATTACACATGTTTTTCGTAGCGTGACGCCCGAAAAAAACACATGTTGTGTAGAATGTTTGTGAGCAGGTTCCTTGTCTTGACAAGCACATGTCCTGGCACTGGGGAGGACCTTGCTGAGGGGGCTAGTTTTTGGTACGCTTTTCTCGCCCCATTTTGAGGTCCAAACAACATCTTTTTTTTCAAAAGTAAGAAACGATGCTGAAGCCTATGTCTGGCCTAAGTCAGATACAAGACAAGCCCAGCAAAAGCTTAGATTAAATCTAGCCTAAGATAACTAACCTCCGGAAAAAAGAAAAAATTAAGACACGATAAAACACTGGGTAGCATCGAAAACTATGGTTTTATGCATGGCGAGGCCTGGGCGAGGCCGGGCGAGGCCTCAAAACCTGAGTTTTTGCACATGGCGAGGCCTAAGCGAGGCCGGCGAGGCCCACCATATCGCTAGAATTAGATTGTGATCTAGAAAGCGAGGCCGGGAATTATAAAACTTTTAAACGAGTCCCATGAGGCCTCGCCAACATATCCACTGAAATCATGTCTGGCTAGAATTTTAGGCCGCAAGTTTTCCCAAGTCATTGGCTCCAGTCAAATCCAGCAAAAACATTGGAAAGGGCTTTGCCCAAATCCAACCCCGACTCCAGGCCCAGCAAAAATAGTGCAAAACACACTTTAACCACAAAACTATACTACGTCAGACTCGGTCATTCACAGGCACTGACCTCAAAGCAGTGGCAAGGCTGATGCCCGCCGGCAGTCACGCTGCCAAGCAGTCTGGATCCTTCACATTACGGCCCTCGCACCCTGTTCAAAATTGCACTAGCATAGACGCGTAGTCTGGCAATCATCTATGTTTCATCATATGCAGAAAATAACAACCAAAATCGTAACTAAGAGGAACTGAAACGACCATGCAAGAACCAATCCTGGTGCCAGGCCCCCAACTACACAAAAGCAAAGACCAAAACAGCAACCAAGAAAGCAACCAAAGCGCCAACCAAAACAGCAACAAAAAAGAAAACCAAACGACCACGCAAGAATCCAACCCTTGTCCAGGCACAGAACTGCAACCAAGATAGCACCCGAAAAAAGGACCAAGACAACAAGAAATACAGTGACCGAAGCTGCAAGAGCGGCAACACTAAATCCAGGAAGTGAATAAGCCTAGGCAGCGTCAATCTCCGTAAGAATTGCCAAAACAGTGCAAACAAAGCT
The DNA here is from genome assembly GCA_000507305.1 of Breviolum minutum Mf 1.05b.01. Taxonomy (NCBI): domain Eukaryota; class Dinophyceae; order Suessiales; family Symbiodiniaceae; genus Breviolum; species Breviolum minutum. The sequence goes on from DF241116.1 coordinate 94,887, forward strand.
TCAGGACGATGCTTCAGATTTCCTACTCTGACCAATTTAATGAGGTGATCCCTCAGTTCAACTGCCGACCCAAGAGGAGCATCCATGCAGAGGTGCTTCCTTCCCAACGCAAGTAGATCAGTTTCTCACCTCTCCAGCAGTGGAGAGATACAGCATTATTTCTTCAATGAGCGCCTCCACCGCTGGTTCCAGTCGGAAGCTGAGCCACGAGAGTAATCTCAAGGGCGTTGCATCCCTCTTGGTAGAACTTGCAGCGTTTGGGCAAAGGAAGAGAAGTCCCACCAACCGGTCGGGAGTTCAAGCGAAAGCCAATGGGAATAGTTGTGCTCAGTAGCCCCAAAGTGTTCACTATAGGAAGGGCCCTAGGTATTCACATACGCAAATTTGATCTGGAGCTGTTCAAGTTGGTGGCGACCAGGCTTCCACACACACAACTGGCCCGCCTCGTAGTGAAACAGGTGGAGAACAGACCAGGATTGGCGTGGTCATTGTGACTCATATTTTTAGCTCACACCGGTGCGCGCACCATGGGCTGATGCTACTAGAACGCTATGGACTTGCCACCACATCAGAGCTTGCACTCATAAAAATGGATATCCTCATCGGCCGAAAGCTCCCATTTCATACTTCTTCTCGTCGCATGACAAAATCCACCATGTGCGAGTCCACTGGGGCACGCTGCCGCTCCTGCTATTCTCTGATCCGCGTGTAGTGGCTCCGGTGGACGTGTACCAGTTTCAAGGTCAAGCTGCACATAGATTGAACCAACAGCATATCCAATTAGGATTGAGGAAAGGCATGACCGTCCTTCTGTAACTTGTGAAAACCACGCACGAAAGATGCGGACCTTTTTCACTCGTCGTCTTGAGCCAAAGACGAGGTCGAGTTACCACATCAAGTGGTCCAACGCTAAGTGAAACACTCTCAAGCAAAACACTTCAAGTCTCCTAAAGACTAAACTCAGCTAAAACTACTCGACTCTAACTCAAGTGCGGAGCAAAACTAAAGAGTCTAAACTGACTCTACACGCAGTGGTTGTCTTCTGGTTAAAACAAACAAAACACAGAAACACCAAGTCAGCACTCCCTCAATACCCAGAGTAAGCTCCTGACAATGGCAAATTTAAGTTCCAGGCCAATCTATTAAGCTCGCAACCACACTAAGATGCTAACATAAGTTCCTGGGTAACATAACAAGATGTTTGTTGTTGTTGTTGTTTACCCCTCAGACTTTTCAAGTTCTTTTCATGAAGAGTTCAAGACTCTTCTCAAGATGAACTGACTTTGTCATCATTGGGGTAGTTGTTTTTGTTGTTCAACAAGCCAAGACAAGGCAAAGAAGAACATACTTGCAGTTCAAAGAACATCACAAGTTACTTCCTGAAGCAAAACAGCAACAGTAAACAAACTACGCATCCATCATGTCATACCTGTGCGGTATTTGGATCATTTTTACCTGAGGGGACCTCCACCGCGAAATTTCCAAATCCTAAACCCTAAACTCAAGGTCGGAATTTCCTGAAATAAAATTCACGTTGTTCCTTTCCACCGAGAAAGAGGCACAGAGGGGTACCCTCGCCGTTCAAAAACCCTAAACTCCAAAATTTCACAGTTCAGGTTGAATGCAACATGAATGCAAGATGACTTCAAGTCAAGTTCAGACTTCACAAAGATCACTTCTTTTTCAGCAATCTGCCTTTCAAAAACCATTCATCAGTTTCAAGCTGTCTTTGGAACTACTACGCTTGATCTTTCTAACCCCACTCAAGGGTCTCCACAATTTCCAACTGTCCTGTCTGGATTGAGATGGACTCGAATACGGTAGCTTGTCAAACGAGTGCGACACTGGGCCAGATTCAAACACTCGCTGATAGTCGAATCATACGGCAACGGCACCCAAACAGGTTCTTCTCCAGGATTCTCGACTAGAAGCTGTAAAGAGAAATGCCTTCTCAGGAGGCGGAAATAATGATCACTCCGAAGGTGTTTGGTGACACTAAATTTCCACTCATCAACTTTACTATCAAGAAAATCTTGGATCTGGGTCTTCATCTCAAACTCACCATCACGGATAAGCTCTTTATATTCGATCGAAATCACAGTCTCCATTGCTGAAAAACAAACGATACTAAGATCAAGACGACCTGGGTTTCGAGCAAACAAAGCTTCACATATGACAAGTTAATCCCTTCCTGACAGTTCAAGAAAGAATGACAGATATGCAGAAAACATGTTTCAATTTGAAACAGACTCAAAGAAGCGGTCTCAGTTCAAATGCAAATGGACTCTTTTTACCCTTCACATCAAAGTTCAGGTCAAAAACTCAAATCCAAAAACTGTCTACAAGTGCTCTTCTTTGAACATAATTTCTTTCATCCTCAAAAGGCTCCGACATTTCTGCCTCAGAGATATATTCTCCAGAAGTAGCTGGTGGAGCAAACTCGGGTATTTCTCCCTCAGAAGTAGGGTCAACTGTTGAGTTACCAGCTCTTTCAGAGGAAGCTGCGGTTGAGTTCGATACCAATCTACCATCTCCTGGGTAGTCATACGATGCAACCTGTCAACCAAATCGCTTCTGATGTCACGCGGAAGCACGGCAAGAAGCAGCATGATAAGTCCGATGACTTGTCCACTGTTTACCCTAATCTCTCGAGTGTCGTCGAGGTCCATTTCTTCAACTCAAAAGGCTGAGACTTTATGGGCTAACCAACACTGAGTGCCTGACCCAAAAATCCAATTTGAGGAAAACACGATGAAAGTCACAGTGCAAATGAACTTACGAAGTCACACATCAGTGCCTGACAAACTCAAGTTTCCAAACGTCGAATTCGAAAACAGTGCATTCACGTCACTTTTCTCTTTCAAGTTTGAATCTCAGACACTTTCAAAACAATTGACATTTACGCTGTATTTTACGACAGCAGGTCAAAGCAAATGCACTAAGGCGCTCACAATCAAATCGAGTTCTACAGGAGGTTCTGACCAGAGGGGACGAGAGGAACCAAAATTGGTCTCAGATCCAATGTGATACGTAATATTTTGTACGAGTCGGCGAAGTGGTCGTTCCTGTTTGCTGATGTTGCAGCTACAAAGACAAGATCAAGAAGAGTACATCCATTCGGAATTCGTTCTCCACCAGTAATCTCAAAGTGAAGTTCAGCTGGTGGAAGGTCAATGGAATACTTAGATTCCAGATGCTTAGACAAACGTTGAAGAAGGAATGCAATTGGAGACGTACTTAAGTGCTGAACTGGCTGAACAGAGACATATAAGAAATCATCACCTGGAGCACTCATTGAACGCAAGTATGGATCACCTCGGATCCCTGATACCAGTGAACCAAGCTCGATGCGAAACCGCAACGTCTCTTGAAGCAGATCAAGAATCCGTTCCTTCTCAACTTCAGGAATCAACATAACAGTACCAGCTTGGATATGTGGTAATTCATCTTCTCTATATCCAAAAAGCTGATCTTCAGTAAGATCGTTGTCGTGCATCCTCCTTTCAATGAACGAATCAGTCAAAACTCTCTTAGATCCAGGCATCTCAAAATTTAGAAGCTGTGAGCCACAAGCATGAAAGACAAAAGTCAAAAGTCAATCTCACCCAGAAAGCTATCAACTTTCCTTCAATGCTTCAAATCCAAATGTCAAATGTCTAAGACTCTCATGTCGAAACAGACGCAAACTCAAAGTTCACCTTTCTTTTTAAACCAAAAAGGACAGCCAAAGCTACCAAGCTGTTGAAATTTGACTCTGGGAAAGAGAAAATACGACCCCCACATCAGAGCAAACCTCAAAATACGATATCTTCTCAAAGATTTCATCTCATTTCACCTTCAAGGTGGAGTTGACTTTGGAAGCACAGGCAAAGAAGCCGGGGCAGTAAAAGATGGAACATATCCTGGAGGATGACTCGGAGTCATAGGGGTACCAGGATTCATAGTTGCACTCGGAGTTCCCATAGATGGCATAGCTCCATATCCAAAACCTGTTGGTGGTCCAGGTGGGAAACCCGTTGGTGGAATGGGCGGTGTGCCCGATCCTGTTCCAACCTTAAAATCCGTGGGCTCAGCAGCCATATCACGAAAGAACTGATCCCTTTGCTCGCCCGTCAGATACATCGGCTGACCAGTGTATGGGTGAAGAATCTGAACCAATTGTTGACGTTCTTTGTCTTCTTGTTCTTTCTGAAGTCTTTCGGCTTCCTTTTGCTGATCTTCCACACGTTGTTGTTCTTGGTGCTCCTCAAACTTCCTTTTCAACGATTTTTCTGGATTGACACCAGCTTCGATCGTCTCATTCACAGACTTGACCGATTTGGCTAACACATCAAACGTCGATTGAGTAGCCGTTTTCAGGTCCTCACTGATGATATAGAGTAAAGAGCCCTTTTGGGCTGACACTGTTCCCTTTCCATCAACCGAACCAGACCGGAGCTCACTGACTTGCCAGCCTAAGTTCTTAGTCTCTTTGCTCGTGGTGAGCGTGTTGGCACGGACATGGTCCAGGATCTTCTTGGAATCTTGAATCTCGTAGTGGATTCCTTTCAAAACATCAATATGCTGTGTCCCCTGGGAACGTTGATCAGCACTCAGATCTTTGATTGTCGAAGAGAGAGTGGTCAAACTGGATGTAAACTGGTCAAGTGTGGTACTTACTTTCTCCACCACAGACTCAACCTGATCCATAGCGTTCTGATGCAAGCTTGTTTCTTCCTGCATATGCCTCATCATAGCTGATCTTTGACGTTCAAAGTCATTCGACCTCTCAGTCAACAATTTCGACATAGTCTCTTGCATCTTTCCCAACAGGAATTGCGACTTCAACATTGATTCCTGAACAGCTTGTTGACGCTTCAGGTCATGTTGAATCATCACCAAAACATCCAGTTGCTCCTTGGCAACATCCACTTCATCAGACTCTTTGACATACGGAGTGATCTGATCTTCCTCCTTGACCTTGACCAAATCAGACATGCTTTTCACCACACTACCCATCTCGGCCTGCAAGAGGGCCAAAGTAGTGCTTGGAGAAGTCTTTGGATCTTCAACTTCAGGTGTTTCCTCATGGACAGCATCCCCTTTTTCACCAGGAGCAGCAGTCTCACTAGGAGCAGCAGTCTCTGGAAGAGTTTCAACAACATCAGTTGGAGAAGCCATGTTCGAATCAACTGAAGAAAGGTCACGAGGATCACACAATACTAGCTTGAGAAGACAGGCTCACGAAAAACTGAATTCGCAACTTCCTTTAAGGAAGGCAGTCAAATCAAACGGACTTAGAAGTTACTTGATCCCAAACGAAAAATCAAACTTCGATTCAAAGAGTTCCATCAATCCGGGATCGAGAAATCTGAGCAGTGAAAATGTCCTTTGGAAGAATCGGCCAAAAGTTTCCGATGGCATAATCAAAATACCGGTCAAATTTTCTCTTTCATTCCAAAAGCAAAAACAAAATTGGGTTTGAAATTCAAATTGGGTTTGATTTATCGTTCATCCTGCCGGTGCAGGTTCCAAAGAATCTTCCTGCCGGTGCAGGTTCTCAAGTTTACTCCTGCCGGTGCAGGTTCCTCCACTTTGGAGATAACAAAGACTAACTTCGTTTGCTCTCCTCCGGTGAGGCATCAGTTTCCAACAGAAGCAAGCAAAACATCCGTTTGGCATCGTGCAAATAGACGCAATAGGCAGACCCGCAGCTAGAAGCTTAGTCTAACCTAGTTAGCTAGGTATCTAGTGTGAAACGTCGCAGCGCAAAACTCAAATTAAACATCACATCTCTTCTCAATGAAGGTGTTTCCAACTTGTTATGAAAGACGAAACAAATGAGAAAAGGAAAGATGACATGCGAAAAACGTGTGAGACATGCACAACTGATGGCTTACTGACTACTCCCCTTCTTGGATCGCACGTTCGGATCCATAGTCAATTGTGCAATTTCTTTCAACTCTTCTTCCTGTTTAATTTGGTTCAAGAAGTTCTTGATCCAATTCTGGCCTTTCTCATTCGGACCCGGAACGAGCCCGACGGCATCCACAAGATTTGTCCATAGATTTAAAGGCCTCAAACTCTTTGTTAGCCCGTCGGCTGGGTTTTCATCTCCACGCCAATGCGTCAAAGACAACTGTCATACGGTACAAATGTTGACAATACTTCACTCTAAGGTCCAAGTGCCGGACACGACGGAGCAAACCATCCATCTTTCCCATACTGATAGCTGCTTGGGCATCATTGAACATTGTGAGTCCCATCTCACCTGTGGTCTGAAGTGGCATACCTAAAGGATCAAGTGGAATCCCTTGGATCATGATTTGAAGTAGCATGCCTAATGATACCATTTCTTTTGCAGTGTCAACTATGGAAATAATCTCCGCTTCTGCGGAAGATAGTGCCGGTACTTCTTGCTTTCTGGAGAAAAACTTGATACAGCATCCACGGTACACAAAAATAGCGCCTGATACTGAATCTAAACCCCAGGATGCATCACAAAAAGAAACAATTTCTTTGGACTCTCCTGCGTGAGGACACTGAGGTGCTGGCATTCTTTGGACAAAATGCAGGTTCCCTGATAGCCATTTCATGAAGACACGCATACACTGTTCTGCTGCAGGGTTGGGCTTGGCTTGAAACCTCGAAAGAAAAGAGATGGGAAAAGAAAGATCTGCTCTGGATAGAGCGGCCCATGCCAACTGACCCAGAACACGACGATACCTCTGAATTCCCTTCTCCGTGAGAGGTTCTTCACCAAACTTCTTCACAAACTCTTTATGAACATCTTCAAGTTTAGGCATCAGACCTGACCTGCCTTGATGTTCTCACCCCGTGACTCAAAAATGCCAATCATGTACTCACGACTTACACCAAAGTACAGAGATGATTCACCATCCTGAGCCCTGTAAATGGAGCGGCCGAGGAATTGCAGTGCGCCTTTCTTCTGACAAGTGATACGCCCTGTAATCTTCATTTTCCATATCTGCATTAACTTCTTCAAAAGGTTTTCTCCTTCTTGCTGATCTTGTGAAGCTATGAGCAAGTCATCAACATATACTAACAACAGAATGACACCCCTTTTGGTAGGGATTCGAAACAAAGTGCTTTCAAAAGTATCTTCCCCTCCAAGGGTGTAGATCGTCCTTTGCAATTGGTAAAACCACAATAACAGCGCTCGACGGAGACCGTTCATGGCTTTGAAAAGTAGACAAACAACTCTTTCTCCTTTGAATGAGATGTTTGATGGTAGTAAAACTAAATCATAGGCATCTTCTTCAACTTCTGCATACATGAAGGCAGTTGAAACATCAGATGTGATCAACCAAAGATCCCACAAAGATGCTAAGGCTAAGACACGACGCAGCGAGTCTAAAGATGAAGTAGGAGCGTAGATCCCTGATCTAAATGCAGATTCCGCTCCAGATGCAAAGTCTCTCACGACTAATCGGCATCTGGCCAACGTGGGTGTCTTTGTGTGTTCACCCATCGTGAGGTCAAGATCTTTACCCCTTTCTCTTTAGCTAATGTCCTAGCTTCAGACTCCGTCATGTTCTTACCTACTTTCAAAGATTCCAGTTGTTTGACTTCAGTCTTCATCCCTTCAACAACTTGTGAATGATCTAAAGCCAAACCTGTCAATTCATCATTCACGTCGGACGGTACCTCAACATTGATGTCGATGCCACCAAATTTCTCAGTGAATGTGGTGTTCGTGGAACCTACTTCCATGCAGCTTTCAATAGATGCAAACTCATTCCAAACACTTTGATGATACCAATGAATGCAATGATCTTCAATACAACCTAGTTCTTCCATGGGAAAATCATCGTCATCTCCTCTCAAATCAACATCCATCCTATCATCAGCTGGGGCTGCCACAGACGGTGGTGCTGCTGCTGACGAACCAGACGGTTCTGCCACTGGATGTGGATCTATTGGACTGGGAGACTGAAAAACAGGTATGTCATCTTCTAAAACCCCTTCTGGAACTGGATTCTCTAACGATTCCCTAGGATCAACAAAAGGTGGCGCAACACTTGGGTCATTTGGAATCACTCCAGCCAACAAAGGCCAAACCGTTTGAACATCAAATTGAACCCCTTCTCGAATCCGAAATGAATGTCCACGGATAACCTCCCGATTTCCCAAAGAATCTGGGTTCACCGAAAAACGAGCACGCCACCACCTGTGACATATCTCATCCCTAAGTAAACGCACAACACCAATCTTTGACCCTTCCATGGTGCTAACAAAACAGGTTTTGAAAATCCAATAATTCCAAACGGAAAAGAAGACGGCTTTTGACCTCCCCTGGAGTCCCGCAAACGTTCAAGTGGAGTCCCACTCCTCTTCTGATCGCAAAACACATCGAAGGTTCGGTAAACATATCCGACCAAATAGCCTAAAAGAGGTGATTCAAGTGCAATCCTACACTGGCAATGCTGCTCAAAGGCCAACCAGTTGGTGTATATTCCTTCTTTTGCGATGCCGACTGCACGTTCAACACCCTTCGCCTGAGGTCGGTACTCCGAGATGTTCCTCCAATGATAGGCTCGTGCATTGGATTTTCTCAAACCCTTGGCCACAAGGTCCATCAAATATGGCTCGTTGTCAGTAGCAATCTCGATGCTCAGCCCTCCTACTCCTATTTCATTTAAAACAGAAGCTACGGACTTGACATCATTCTCACGATTTCCAATCACTACGACAATTCCCAGCATACCTGTGTGGATCATGAGCATGACCAAAAGTCTCCAATGACGTCCAGCAATGAAAGTGTAATCTGCAGCTAGCAGGTGATCTACAAGGCTGGATGGGGTAATCTGCATGGATAGTTTCCCAAAGCTCTGGTCCATAAGCATCATGGATGAGACTCAACCAACCACTGAACTTCTCCAATCAATCCTTGAAGCCTGACAGTTCTTTTCCTCTCGAAGTCCAAGATTTCCATCCTGGCACTGGCATAGCTGGAATCCATTTCTCGTCCATCTTCATTTCCTTCTGATATCCTCCAGTCTGACCCCCTTGCTGCCCTGCAGCTTGAGGTTGATTTGGATCTTGTCCAACTTGTTGCTGCAGTTGTTGCTGCAACGGATGTTGAAGACTCCTTTGGTTCATTTCCCTAGCCATCTGCATCATCAGCATACTCATTGCCGCTTGTGATTCCATGATCTGGGCATAAGGATCTCTTGCTCCTGCACTCCCTGCACTCCCTGCAGGTGGTGGTGGTGCTGGAGCTGGTATAGGTCTCTGACCTGGATTCTCACAAGGAAGACTTCCGGAAGAAATTCCAAAAACTGGATCATTCAAAGGTATCCGATAAGATGCTGCAACCCTAGGAGGCCCTCAAAGGAAGTCCTGGCGGTGTCAAAGTGCCTGCAACATCCGACATCCCTCCAGGAGAGCTCAGCAATCTTGCAGGTGCTGCACTTGCCGACTGAACTGGAGTCGAAGGTCCAAACGAAACTGGAGATGATGTTGGATGAGACGGAACCGATGAAGTTCCTTGAGATACTGCACTTCGAAAACCTTCTGAAGTCGGACGTTCGCTTGGAGTCCCAATGTGATATATCTCAGGAGATGGATATACTTCGGAAGAAGGTATTCCTGCTTCAAAAGCTCTTTGCAACTCTTCATCCACTCTTCGAGTCAGAAACTCAGAAGCTCCCATATACTGAGCTTCATACCGTTCTACTGGACCCAGTGATAACATAGCTGCTGCAAAAGGATTGAAAACTGAAAGACGATTTCCTGAATCTGAAAATAAGCTAGGTCTTTCTTCACCAGCACAGGCACTAGCCTGTCCACCAGAAGAGGCTCTTCCAGAACCACTTCCTAAAACATTCACTGGAAGACTACGTCCACCAAATGATGACTCTCCAGCAACAGCTACACTTCCTGAACTGGTTCCACTCACTCCTTGAGCTGAACCTCCATAGAGATTCCCACTGTAGAAATTTTCTGCATCACTACGAATGCCAGTTCCTGGCAGCTGTCATCTTGAATTGTAGCACACAGGCCTCCGGGGCCTACTAGGCGATCTGCTGGGGCTTCGACCACGTCTCATTCTTTCAGTTCAAAGAAAAACAAAGTGTCAAAACAAGTTCCTCACTTCTCAAACGTAGAAAGGGCTTTCTCTCCAAAGGTTCTAGAGCTGAGATACCGCTACCATGTGAAAACCACGCACGAAAGATGCGGACCTTTTTTACTCGCCGTCTTAAGCCCAAAACAAGGTCGAGTTACCACATCAAATGGTCCAACGCTAAGTGAAACACTCTCAAGCAAAACACTTCAAGTCTCCCAAAGACCAAACTCAGCTAAAACTACTCGACTCTAACTCAAGTGCGAAGCAAAACTAAAGAGTCTAAACTGACTCTACACGCAGTGGTTGTCTTCTAGTTAAAACAAACAAAACAAAGAAACACCAAGTTAGTACTCCGTCAATACCATCACAAGAGAGAACTACACCTAGAGAACCTAAATTTCACATAACTACAGAGTCTAAGCGGGTGTCTTTGTAAATCAGATCTTTCAGGCTGTACTTATTGCACATGAGTCGATCACAAATCGAGCTTGCAAAACAGAAAACAAGCTGTGGAAACGGGTGGTCCCATCGATGACGGAATTTGCATGGTTACCGCCAAGCATTGAGTGGGCTGTCCAACTCCGGATATCTGGTTCCAACAACAGTGACCTAGATAAGCTCTGACAGTCTCGCACTGCTGGACATCAGAGCCCACTTCTGCTTTTCTGCCGTGCCTGCTGCACCACAGAACGTGTTAGCTGGCAGAGAATACTTTTGAGGAGCAAGTGCAAGCCATAGCAGCCAGCGCCGCATAGCAGCACGGAGTGACCACAGCATCCCAGCATCTGCCAATGTCTCTTAACACAACTTCTGCACTCGTGGACAGCTCGAGGGGTTGTCGAGTGCTTTCTTGGAGCCACAGCTGCAGGTCCGCAACTTGGAGTCCAGGCACATCTTGCACATACGAAAGGATTATAACGCTCAGTACATGTGGTGAGATGAACTTGGTGTCTTCTCTCATCCTTCGCATCAGCTTGTGTCAAAACGCTCCTCTTGCGCTTCACTTGCGCAGTCTGACATTATTCCTTGAGGCTGGGTATCTTGTGAAGTGGCGGACCACTGTGAAGGTCTGTAGGGACACCGGTTTCTACATGAAATGACCTCCGTTTTGGGGGTCGTCAAAGCTGACCTTTTTGTTAGATTGCTTATTCAAAGGATTGCACCAGCGCTGCAATGGGTGTATGCGTTTCTAGTGCGTGGACGGTCCTTCTTAAGTTTTTTTAGGCGATTTTCTTTTCGATTTAGTTTGCATTTTCATCTTTCTTGTGTTCTAGATTGTTCCAAGAAGAGTTTGGCTGGAGTTGCTGTTTGGAGATCTGTGTTGCTCAGACCTTGTTTGTCAAACCTTTTTCTTAGACGGTGCTGCCCATAGTTCTGAAAAGTCACGATTTCGGGCATGAGAAGCAACAGTCAGAGCTAAATTTTGGTATAAGCCATATCATTTTATCTAACTAAGACTTTTAGAAAGGTCACGTCCAAAGCTCTTGAAGTATCGTTCTAAAGTAAGCATTTTGTCGCTTTTAGCCTTGATTTTTCGTTTTGCCGCTGAAGAGACCTTTCTGACTTCCGACACTGGTCAAGTCTTCCAATTGCTCTTTGTCTAGACATTTTCTTTGCCAAATATGCTTTTGAGTTTTTTTTGAATGAAATTCGATCTCCATGGTCAATTACAAGATGCATTTTCGAAAAATATCAGCTTTGACGATCTCCAAAACG